>PVKM010019503.1:0-24139 GCA_004027735.1 Carollia perspicillata
GTTGACTAGGTTCCACTTATAGGTGAGATTCTATGGTATTTGTCTTTAACCAACTGGCTTATTTCATTTAGCAGAATGCTCTCTAGTTCCATCCATGCTGTCGTGAAGGGCAGGAGCTCCTTCTTTCTTTCTGCTGTGTAGTATTCCATTGTGTACATGTATCACAGTTTTTTTATTCACTCATTTACTGATGGGCACTTAGGCTGTTTCCAGCCTTGGCCATTGTAAATTGTGCTGCTATGAACATTGGGATGCACAGGTTCTTTGGAAGTGGTGTTTCAGGATTCTTAGCGTATAATCCTAACAGTTGGCCTTGCGAGGTTAAAAGGCAGTTCCATTTTTAGTTTTTGAGGAAATTCCATACAAGAGCTGAATTTGTAATTTGATAACTGATGGAATGTGTTGACAAAGGGGAGATTTAAAAAGACTCTAAAGATTGGAGATTGCAAGCCATTGACAAAATAGATTAGTCAGGAAGAGGAGGAGCTGGGCACATTTGAAAAGAGACCAATGGGTGGGGACCTGAGAGAGCTGGAATTCAGATTTCTACGTTGCAGACTTCTCTGAGCCTTTGCAGAGAATGTGTCGTACAGCATTTTCCAACTTGGCTCCACAGCAATTTTCGACCTTTTTCTAAATCTCATGGCACACAGAAGCTAATTACTAAAATCCTGCAGCACACTAAAAAATATATCATGTTTTTTGCCAATCTAACAAAAAAAAATAGGTATCATTTTGATTCATTCACGCCAGATGGTGATTGTTGTGTTGGCTATTGTCCTTTTTTTTAACATTTGACAATCTACCGGAAAAGAGCTCGGGGCCCCTCACTAAATAGTCAGGTATTGCACGTTTTATACATTTTTATGTCACGCTGGTTGAAAATCACTGGGCTACAGAAACCCTGCTTTCCTCCTCCACGAACATAGTTTGGAAATGTATCAGCAGGTCAGGCCTATAGGTAAGGAGTCCCCCAGGCGCTTTCGACTTTCAGGCTGTCCCCTGTAACAACGTCAGCCCTTCATTACAGCAAGGGAGCATCTCACAGGAAGCCTCACGCCCAGGGCCCTGGGCTCTGGAACCCGCGTCAGTCTGCCCTGGCTCGTTGCCTCATGCTGCTGCCATTCCAGGCCCTGTGTCATCATGCCCCCTATTTATAGCACACGAATAGTGCAATATCAACTTTGGAAGAAGATGAGTGTGAATTTCGTGCTCATGCCTGAAGGGTTGGGAAAATCTGAATTTTTAAAGAAACCCTTTACACTTTCTTCTGTAGGCCTGGAAGAGGTGTGGGCCCTGTTTCTATTATCGGCGCTCTTGCTACTGCCCCTATTAAGACCTGTTTTCTTTAGGGCAGGGTCCTTGCTTTTTGAAACAGCAGATATGTTATTTAACATTGTGTCATCCAAATGGGCTCCTCTCTGGGTCTGCTGTAGGTGGTCCAAGTGACATTTAAGGGCATGATTCCAGTTCAGTCAAAGCTCTTCTTCCCAGAAAGTCAACCCTCTGATTTTGAAAAATGGTACATGTAATACAATGTTTACCATTTTGACCGTTTTTTAAGTACATAATTCAGTGGCGTTAGGTACATGCACATTGTTGTGCAGTCATCACCAGAGCCACCACCAGAACTTCTTCTTCAACTGATCATGCAAACCCATCAGACAGTAATCCCCCATTCCCCACGCGCCCCCGCCGTGGGCAGCCGCCATTCTGGTATCTCTCCCTGTGAGCCTGAGTGCTCTGGGGGCCTCGTAATGCACGCAGTCCTACAGTTGTGTGTCCTTTTGCGTCTGGCTTATTTCACTCAGCATCGTGTCTTCAAGGTTCATCCATGTCGTAGCACCTGTTAGAATGTCCTTCCTTGTTAAGGCTGAATACTGTTACTCCATTATGTGTATATGCCATGCTTATTTCTTCATTCATCTGGCTATGGACATTTGTGTTGTTTCCACATCTCTGTGTTCTTAAGTTCTCCGACTGGTCCTTGTCTGGAACTTCCTGCTGTATAAGTTGGAGATGCCTTTTGGGTTTGACTTCATTACACTTGTGGTAAGAGAAACTTTCAAGCCATCTCATTAAATCATGATGTAAAATTGGGTTTTTCAAACTTTGGAGAAAAAAGTGCTTTGAAATCCCAATTTCAGGTGGGCTTGGACAGCAGCAGTTCCATACTTGACCTGGGGAGAAGGGTGCCGGTCCCTGGAGCTAACTTGGAGGATTCCTAAGGAGCAGAAAATCCATTTTAGTTTGGGAAGGAGCAGGGCTAACTTAGCAGTCAGCAGTTCAGCATTGGGTGTACACCCTGTGCTTTGCTAGTTCCTAGACCTTCGCAAGGCTGCAAGCATTTGGGAAGAGGGTGGAAAAGTCAATAGGTTGGCTGGAAATCCAGTCCGGACACTATGGAAAGTGCTGCTTTGGAGGCTGCTCTTGGGTCTTAGCTTTGAGTCAGAGCGATCAGAAGGGGGCTGGGGGGAGACGTGGAAACCACCAGAGTCCTGAGCTTAGCCCAGCTCCCCACACCATCCTTCTCTCCTTCCCAGAAGACTTTGCTTCAGGGAAAACAAAATAATTTGGATTGAGCTATTAGTTGGACTACTGTCATTTCAAAGGTAGTTAATGAGGTCGTTTCCCGGTTGCCAACCTTACAGGGAACGAGCTTTAGCATTAGAATCTACCGGCTCCGAACTCATGCACTGAGGTGGCGCACATTAAATTCACGGGGGCGGGCGCTGTAAGACAGTTTAGATTTTTGAGGGAAACCCAACTATGCTCGACAGACATCTCTGGGGTACCCGAGAACTACGAGCTCCAGGTGTGGAGGGTTCACAGTTTCAGCATGAGATTGTGCTTCCTTCCTTCCTTTCGATGTCGTGGTATTTCGAAGCTGGGTTTCTGGTGGCAGCTTTGATAAAAACCGAGACGCTGGTGAAAATCAGTGTGGAGTAGGGAGTGGGGGAGTGGTGTCCAATCTCATTCCAAACTTTAAGAAGCTGTACAGTGTCCAATAGTTGTTCATAGTCCATGAATAAGTAATTATGATCATTTAAGTAAAAATATGTTTTTTTTCCATGTATATATATTATTTTTTACACAGCTAAGTTGTCAGGGCACACCTACTTAGTAAGTTGTTTGGATTTCATTGTTTACATTGCAGGGACTTCTCTTGTCCTAAGGGAGCCATAGTGAGTTACCCTGGCCCTGAGGGGAGCCGTGTACCCAGAGAGTCTGGGAATCTTTAATCAGTGAGAAAACTCCCAAAGAGGTACATTTAAATAGGTCAAACATAGTGACAGAGGTATAAGAGAAATAAAATAAACACTCGCTTGGACATGTTCTAAAGTAAATTGCTTTATTTTTCTGATCATAAAATTAATATGTATTATTATTTTAAAAATTCCAGAAAGGTTCAAAATAGAAAACGAAAGCCTCTATATTCCCACTCTTTTCCTCCCTCCCAAAGATAATAGCTGTACTTTTTGGTGGATATTCTTTAAGACCTTTTTTCTGTTTATTACTTGAGAATACTAGATATTTTATAAAAATTGATTATATAAATTTTAGTTTTATTGCTCTTTGAAATTGACTAGATTATAACTATCTTTCCATGTGAACATGAATAGGTTTATAATCACATATAATGCATATATTTCACTTCAGACAGATTTATAATACACTTTCAAGGGAGAAAAGCCTCTGAATTCTAGAACGTTTATCACTAACTGTAGGATGATTCCACTCTTAGAGTAGCTCAACTGTGCCTCCTTGTGGCCTGATGTGATATTTAACATTTTTCTTCAAATGTGCTGAAGGCCTTGTGTGCTGACATGGAGTATATATATACAAAGGTGAATGAAATGAGATTAGGAGCTCACAGTCCGTAAGAGGAGATGCAGTGCATAATCAAGCAACTATTAAAGGAAATAAAGCGTTAATTAAGGGCCATAAGAGAGTTACAGTGAAAATCTCATAGGAGGAAGAGGTGAGTCCCTCTGTGAAGAGTGAAGACCTAGCAGCGTGCTCGCCACAGCAGCAGTGACAACGGTACAGACAACGTTTACTGGATGCTTATAGACCAGAAGCTGCTCTTTGCACTTTTTAAATAGAAAAGATGGGGTTTCTCTTATTTAGGCCTTTAAACATGGGTAGGATGTCGACTTGGAGGGGTGGTGAAAGGTGGAATGAAGGCAGGAGACACCCCTCTGGGTGGGGTGACTGCAGGAGGAAGAGCCGGGCAGTCTGGGCCGAGAGGAGGGGCCCTGCAGATCGCTGCCCTGAGGTGGGAGCCCACTTCAGAAAGGGGTGAGTGCCTTGAATCCCAGGCTGAGGGAGGTGACCCTGATTCCCTTCACCAGCAATGGGAACCAGTGACGCAGTTTTTTCTTTAAGTCAGGGGAGTAATTTTATCAGAGCTGGACTTTAGGAACATTAGCTTTTCGGCAGTGTGACAGATGAGAGACTCCGGGTGGAAGGGTCAGTGAAGAGGCTGCTGCAGTGACCCCGGCCAAGACACAGGGTGATGCTGCCCCGAAGAGGGGCACCAGAAAACAGTGAGGCAGGGAGGACTCTGGGCCTAGTTAGGAAGCTGGCAATGACAGGGTCTCTCTTCTTTGGGTTTCACGTGTTTGTCATTCTTGCAAAGCCATAGGAACCTTTGGTGAACTTCGAATGGAGGCCTTCATACCCAATGGCCTTACCCTACACGAACTAAATAGAGTGATTCACCAGCCAGTCTCCACGAGCTGACTTTACCCCTCTCCTCCAAGAAGCTAGGGGAACAGCAGCTAGATCACATTATTAGGCCTCTGATTTGGTCATTTTGACCGAGCCCCGCTCCTCTGGTGGGGCGCATTATTCCTGGCCGTTCTCTAAGTTTGCGACGGTGGCATGGCATTTGGGCAGTGGCATCACAGTACGTTTCTTTCTCCAGTGGGTATCAAGGCAGAGGGAGTTTGCCGAACCTGAACAAACAGGATTTGGATTCGACCCGAGGAGCCGATTGGAAGCATGGGAGATCATTGGGACTGCATGGTCAAGGGGCTGCTGTTTGGGGGCCGTTTGCGAAGATGAGACAGTTCTCTGAGGTGACTGGAGTTTATTTTGTCTTCCAGAATCATCCATTTTTATGTTTTATTGATAAATGCTTGTAAAAGAAATTCTGTCTTTGATATGGTAAGTACCGAGAGCAGTGATTCTCAAAGCAAGGACACTGGTTTGTCGGTGAGCCACTGGGATCTTCCTGACGGGCTCAGGCCTATCCCATAAATGTAGAGGTTGTTTTATAATAGAAAGTCAGGTGCATAAGCTGATATTTATCTCTAATGAAGCTAACAATAAATGATTTGGATATCTTCCTCCCGCTTTTCTGTTACCACTGGCTTCCCCATGTATATATGTGGGCACGTCTCTCCATAGGCTGAGGGTCACCAATGTGGAGAGACGTGGTTATATTCATCGCTTTCTCTTTTTTTGCATTTCCCCAGTAACTTGTGAACTTCTCTGCACCCCGTGGGCCCTTTCAAATATTTTTCCTTGAGAAACTATGGTGGGTTACATCCCATTTTAAAGATAAGTTGAATGGACCAAGTTATGTCAGGTGTTTCCAGGGCATCCAGAACCTGAAATTCAAAAAGTTTCCCATGGCTTTTTTTCTCTGAATGTGAGAGAGGGTGCTTTTGCTCATGGTCAAAGGGGTGTGACCGAAACAGTGTGTGATATACTGCTTGCAGTTCTTGAATTTGTGGACCACTAATTAGCATGCTTGAGCTATTTCCAACTTTGCCAGAGTCATCCTTCACATCTGATTTGTCATTAGTATGCAGCAGGATCGTATTTCAAGCCCTATCAGAAGATGGTTATGTATTTTGTCACTTTTTAACCGTTTAAATTACATTCCTGTTAATAGGATCTATGTTTTAATGTCAGCTGGGGGGCTGGTGGATTGCATGGTTCACGTCTAGTTGAGTTTTTATGGCTAATTGGGCACATATGTGCTAAACTAACCCCTCTATTTAGAAGTGAAGGATTTTACTAAAAATGACTGTATTTCTATTATAGGCAGCTTCGTTTCCTCTGCTTGAGTAGTTTCTTAAACACGAAGCATTTTTCAGTACAACTGTATCTTGATGTGTTAACTGTATTTTTTAAAATGCAGATTTCTTTCACTAGCTTAATGGAAATTCACAGAAATCATAGCCTTTTAATTAAAGCCAATATGTTTTGATGCCAGACATGCTGAAGGAGTCCAGCGAACCAAAAAATAACACATTTCTGTACTGAGAGTGTGCATATGGGACCCTTCAGAAGCCTGACAGAGATGCCTGATGGAGGGTGTGGAAACAGGAAAAAGATGAATGAAAAGAACATCAGACTAATTTTCAGAATAGCTTAAATAATGTGCGTAGTGAAATGATTTTCTACACCACAGGATGGTTTGATTGAAAAATCGTGCGTGAGTCCTGCATAGTGTTAATACTAGGATGACTAAATCTAACTTCAATCCATTGAAACTAAAAGAGAGACCCTATGAGAGCTATGTTTTTCCAAAACTAAAACTGGCACAAGTGACTGTGTTTTCAGAGCTAGTTCAGGTGGTGTGACAGGCAGAATTTGGAAGACAAGGGAACAGTATTTGAAATGGAAGGGGCCCTCGGAAATCTGCAGTGTGCAGTCGCAGAGCCATTGTAAGGGCAGCTCTGAGAAAGTCAAGGGCTCGTCTGGCTTGGGCTTTGTCGGACAGGAAGAGCTGGGGACCAGAAGGCAGATGACTTAAGCTTTGATCCCTCCACTTCACTAGCTGTGGTCCTGGACGAGTCACTTAACTTTGCCGTGTTTCTGCTTTCTCAGCTGTAAAACAGTGACTGTATCTTCCGTGGCCATCGCCGGGTTATTGCGAGGGTCCTAATGAGCTATTGCATATGAAAGCTTCTCGAAAAGTAATCCCAAAGCATTACTTGTATAAGTGACATTATTTCTGTGGTTTTGAGCAGCATGGCCAGACAGAGAACGCGCTTTATTTGTCTTTTCCCAGCTGAAGTGCTTCCTACCCGCCCCGGGGTAAGGACAGGCCCTGTGGACAGTGCTGAATCAATACATGAATGAATCAGTGAATGAATCAGTGAATGGATGAATAGTTCTCTTTATTCTGGTTCTCTTTATTTTCTCTCTCAGAGACTTGGGCCAAAAAGAAAAGAAAAGAAAAGAAAACTAAATGTGTGGTTTGGGATTCTTTAGCATTTTACACAGGTGCAGTCTGCTGGTCCCCATCCAAGCCTGAGCCACATGTGCAAACACAAACACCGTCTGGTAGACATCTAGGATTACACGTGCACAGGATGTTGGGTGGGATATTTCTCTACGAGATTGGATTTGGCAAAGGCAATATGTTTAAGGAAGCCAGTGACAGTTGTAGCCACCACCCCCAACCTGGGGCCTGTGTGGTCCTCCTGCCTCCTGTCTTTGACCCAGCCTCCTCTCTCATCCCGAAGGCCTTTCATGGAGGTTATGGGGGGCGGGGGCGAGGGAGAAAGTCTCCTGTACCGCAGCCTTTAGGAGGAATAGTGTTCATGATTTTCTTCCCTTTCCCTGAGGGAGGGAGGGAGGGACAGAGGCTAGCGGGTAATTCCTTCAACCAATTACACGAGGGGAGAAGTTCCTTCCTATTTGCAAGCAAGGAAACCTGGCTTTAGCGCCCCCTGTTGGACATCTGCTTGGGCAGCGGGCTTGCGGATCTGTTTCCTGACCCACTGAAGCAGACAGGAGGTCTGGACAGGGATGATGGCCGGATGCTGAGAGGGGCAGGCCTGGGCGCAGCCTGTGTGTGCTGTGGCTGTGTGGCCAGGAGGTGCGAGGTCATTGCGGCCAGGCACACAGAGGTGCAGGGCTGTTGGGTTCAACTCTCTTGCTGGTTTTCCCACCCCAGTGGGTGGCCCACTGGGTGCAGAAGCCTGCCCTGCGGGCGAGGGGGGTGATGAGATTTAAACTGAGTCACATCGACGTTTTAAACTGAACTAACTAGCACTGGGGTGACTCTGAGGTGATGGAACTTGCTTGAGGCCCACTGTTCTGATAGGGAAGGGAGATTTGACAGTCTGCAGTGGAAAGCAGTGATCAGAAGACAGAAAACAAAGAAAACCCAAACTGTTTCATGTTTGTATCGCAGTGAGCAGAGTGTTCTGTAAAGTTATTACACTAAATAAAAACTGTCCTCGTGTGGTTCGACTCCAGTTACTTAATCACAGAATCCAGACTCTGAGCAGAAAAGACCTTAAAGATAATTCCTCTAGGTTAGTAGATTTCAAAAGATGTCCCATGAAGTCCAGGGTGGGGGTGGCAACCCACAGAGGTTGCTCAGGACCCCCTAAGAGGGGCATAAGGATGGGCTAAGGTGGGTTTGGAGGGGGCTAAAGATGCTGAGAAGGTGGGGCTTATGCTCCCTCCCCACTTTGGCTAGAAAATATTTGATTTTATCTGCTTTATATGTCAGACTTCATGATAAGATTACTTGGCCCAAAGGGTTCCCCAGTCAGGAAAAAAAAAAAGATTCCATTTAACCTATGCCCCTTATTTCCATGGTGAAGTTCAGGCTGGGGGTGACAAGCCATAGGCCACAGAGCCTAGAGAGACAGAGTTGGGACACAGGTCCTTCAGTTCAGCACGCTGTCCCGAACAGACGGTAAGTGTTAGCCTCATGAATTCAGCCTGCATTTATTAAGCAGCTACTAGGCAGAGCCATGCGGTAGATTTTTTTCTCTTCTTCTTCTTTCCAAACGATTAAGGCAGTTATTGCATCCATTTGGTGCCTTTACTGCCGGAAAAATAACAGCCAGCAGGGGCTTTCTTGGGTTACCTCAGTAAGAGATCTCTGCAAGTCAAACACTATTAACTTTGACGAAGCAGCCTTGATGGTGGGGAAGAGACAGCTGACACCACATTTCCCTAACAATAAACCACTCTGACAGATAAAAACAAACAGGCTCAAGATAACATACAGCGTTGTGAGAGCAGGGCCAGTGACAAATGCAGATGGAAGTGATCCGGGCTTCCCTCTGAAGCTGGGTCCCTCCATCTGTTGTGGAAACTTCTAAATGGCCGAGCAGGATGATCTAATTGGGCTTTTCACAGAAACCGCTGCCTGGGTGACTGTCAGGATGGCCTTGGGAGGAAATTTCAAATACACCTAGTATTTAACTACCCAAGGCTTCTCCTGAAGGCCCTCTTCGCTCTGGGTTAGCCATTGAATCTGAGCACCGATGGTTTGTTTACCCAGGTCCAGCAACCTGGGTAATGTGCTCGCCC
This sequence comes from Carollia perspicillata, assembly GCA_004027735.1. Lineage (NCBI taxonomy): Eukaryota > Metazoa > Chordata > Mammalia > Chiroptera > Phyllostomidae > Carollia > Carollia perspicillata. Next base: position 9,298 of record PVKM010019503.1, read on the forward strand.
TCGTTCCCAGCTGTGGGCGACCTACCCACTGCTGTCCTCTCTGTGGGTGCTCTCTCAGCCCCCAGAAACGCACCGGAGACTCGTGATCACTACACATGAGCTGCCGGGCTCACTCAGTCTCTGCAGGTCCTGATGGAGAACATGGCCTTAGCCACCAAGAACAGTAACAACAACAACAACCAGTCAGGGTCAGACTGGGTTTGGTGCTGATGCCTGTGGGAGGCAGCGAAGAGGATGTGGTGGGCCCTTTGGAGCTCTCACATGATTTGGCCACTCATCGGTAAGCCCAGATTTCAGGGACATCAGTTTTTTAAAAAGTTCATCTCAGTTCCCTCACCAGGCTGTGCCACTTAACAAAATGCCTGTATTGTGTCCTTTCACTGGGGGCTGCTTTTAGTGTGTACAGTGGAGATGGAGTCATTATAATTGTACTTTTGGATTTTAAGTCATTTTCTACATGCATTTTCTCATTTGATCTTCTGAAACCTCCCTAGGGAAGATTTTTAATAGCCGCACTTGTTTGCCTGAGTTGTGCAGGCAGCAAACTTCAGAGGTAGCACTGGGCGATTGCAAGGCTTATTCCACGCTGATAGAAAGAAAGCTCTACGGGTGTGTATGTGTGTGTGCGTGCGTGTGTGTGCGTGCACGTTGGGAGTGGGATGTGTATGTGTGGGGGGGGTAGTAGCTAGAAAGCAGAAGGGCTGCACTGCACTACTTAGTGAAACCCAGTTTCTTTTTAAATTGTAATTTTTAATCCTCACCTGAGGATATATTTATTGATGAGAGGAAGAGAGAGAGAGAGAGAGAGAGAGAGAGAGGTAAGAGAGAAGCATCAATTGGGTTGCCTCTTGCACACCCCACAACCAGGGACCAAATCCACAACCCAGGCTTATGCCCTGGTCGGGAATCGAACCCTCAACCTTTCCGAGTGCAGGACGATGCTCCAAACAACTGAGCCACATGAGCCGGGGCATGAAGTCCACGGCTAATTCCAGAGTCCTGGTGGAGCTTTAAATGCCATGCCCTTTCCTCAGGAGTATCTTTCCCTTACTAAGACAAGTGACAAGTCACCCAGGTACCTGCTGTCATAACAGTAACAATTACTTTATAGTAAGTACCTACTAAGTTAAGCACTTATGCAAACACATACTTATATCTTCATTATTCACATCCATCCTAGAGGTACTTTTATTACCTTATTAGTAAGAGGCACTCTTATCACTCACGTTGAGTGACCTGCCCAAGGTCAGGTGCTTCTGAGCCTGTGCTTGCCTCGCTGTGCCACCCAGTGCCTGGGTTTGGGTGTCAGCACACGGTCAAGGGTGAACAACTAGAGGGAGAGAGGTCTTGAATTGACCAAACCATACGTCAATCATGATAAAGACAATAATAAGAATACTAACGGGCCAACCCCTATACTCAGTTTTACATAGGTCATCTCATTCACTTTGACCGACAGAGACCTCTGCTGCAGAACTGCTCTCTACCCCTCACCCCTGGGTTCTTAGCTTTAGGTAAATAAAACCCTCTCCCTCTTTTGTGATTCGGCCATGAAAAGAAATTGTATGTTAAATGCATACAGCTTTGCTCTGGACACCCCCCGCCCCCCACAATCTGGAGGTGACTGAAAACTGGGAGAGAAGCACGCTTCACTGGTGACAGAATGGAGATTCGGAATCGTCTTCGTAGGCGGCAACCTGCCCTGAAACCACCAAGAAGAAACACACAGAGTTTTGTTTTAAGGGTTGACATTCAGTTGGAGGTGGTGGGGGCCTGGTTTTCGGGCAGCCCTTGTGAAAGGACGTGGTGTGTGAAGTGTCCCCAAGCTCAAGGTGAGTCCAGTGTGGCTGCTGTAGCAGCAGGTGGAATGCTGGGCAGAGTTTTGAATCACGGATTGTTCTGGGAGCCCTAAGAGAACCGAGATAATATTCTTAGTTATTTATAGGCGAAAAAGCTAGGCATCTGTCTAAAAACAACTTCAAACTGATTTGAGCGAGAGAGATCATTTTGCGGTTCCACTTGTTGACGCACTCATTCATTGGTAGCTTCTGGTGTGTGCCCTGACCAGGAACTAAACCCACAACCTTGGCATGTGGGACAATGTTTTAACCAACTGAGCTACTCGGCCAAGGCACCAGGCATCTTTTTATCAGGCCACAAGATGAATCTGGAGTCATTCTAGGTCATAGGACCACACTAGCTGACGCAGAAGTCACCCTCCCATGCCCCCCATATCCTTGGTTGGAAAAGCAGGCCATCTTATGAGACGGTGGGCGCCTCTCCCTGGAGGTCTGTCTGTACAGAAAACAAGCTCTCCAGGCTTTCCAAGGATTACCTCGTTTAGCGATTCCGTGAGCTAGTTATCCTACGCTCACCTTGTAACAGGTTAGGAAAGCGAGCCTTAGAGCAGTTCTGTGGAGGAGGCTGCCTGTGCGAAGTTTGCATTCTACCTGGCCTGGTACTCGAACTCAAAGTTTGAAAGAAAGAAAAAATTCCCATTGCCCCTTCCCAACCCCTAAGTGGGATCGGATTTCTCTGTGATGGACCCGCTGGGACGTGGATGTATGAGGACCTCAACTGCTGGGCTGGGTGATGATGACTGGTAATTTGGCTCCAATTAATTAATTAACACTTAAATGTGTTCGGACCCCCTGGCAGAGGACGGGCGTGGGGAAAGGCTGCGAGGCCCCAAGAACACCCTCCCTGTCTTCCAGCAGGAGAATGCCTCAGAGGGGAGCGGCTGGGTTTTGTGGGAGCCGCAGGTGGCAGCCTGGCGCTCAGAGGCGCCCTTTTCTCTGCAGCACAGCAGCCGACGGGATGCGCCTCCAGCTCTGACTCTGGCTCCAGGCGAACAGCGCAACAGTGACAGCGACGGTTTTTAAGGAGGGTTGCAAATAAGGATGCGTTAAGGCCCAGAGCTGACTCTCCTGGTTTCCTGGCCTTTCTCACCCAGTATTTTTAGATGCAGGTGAACTCACAGTAAAATGGATAACTGGGCCTTGGTCACTGGGGGAAGGACCGAGGTGAAAAGGTAGCCTCAAGCGAGTGGGCGGAGCGTGCGGTGGGGGAAGCCCCTGCCCCGTTAGTTTCAGAATCAGTGAAGGAGGCTGGGGCGAGTTCCAAGTCTTTGAGGCTCAGCGCTGTTCACCCCCTTCAGCGTGGAGCGCCCCCTCCTGGGCTATCGTTTGTTGGGCGGAAATGTAGCCCTTCACTGCCACAGCTCTGGTTTCCTGCCGGGAGTCGTCATACAGCGCCCTTAGGGTCTTGCCTGTTTTGTTTTGTTTTGTGTGAAGTTTGGCACAGGGAAGACCCAATCATAAGCCTTCCAGAAGGTTGGTCACAGCCATTCTTGTGATTAGAACCCTGGTAGAAGCCAGCAAGGTGGGCTGGTCTCGCCACCTGAAAACGCCTTCAGTTACAGCCCCACCTTAATATTCGGTTTCCCCCCATTTCTTCAAAGTGAGGACAGATCTTAATTTATAGGGCAAGCTGAACTGTGTGCCCCCTAGTGGGCCTTTGGGGAACGCCCACATTCGGGGTGGGTGGGGGGCGGTTAGTGATAACTGTGTTTTAAAAAGAATGGCGGGAGAGCAGGCAGTCTCTGGAGCTCCACATCTGAACACCTCGTTGTGCTTCAGTCACCCTTTCCTGACCATGGAGACGCTTGGACACTGTCCAAGTCAATTTAGACTATTTTAATAAAAAAGGAAGCAGCACATCCCTAAAAACAAAACTTGGTTTGGATTCCTTGTTCTTGCTCAGCACAGTGCCTCTAAAGCCCTTCAACTTGAAGCTGTGCTTGTTTACATTACTCACTGGTCACACAGTGGAGTCTCGGATTGCATCAGCCTTGGCGCTGTTTTCTTTATGAAACACCCCTTTGGCTTCTCTTGCCCTAGAACAAGTATCCCCGCTGTCGCTCATGTGGAGGAGAGAACGCCTTCAGTTACAGCCCGACCTTCATATTCGATTTCCCCCCATTTCTTCAAAGTGAGGACAGATCTTAATTTATACGGCAAGCTGAACTGTGTGCTCCCTTCCTAGAGTTTTTTAACTTTACCCTGGAGTTGACTCTTGCCTACTCAGTGACCTTGCACCCTAATTTTTCCACTTACTTCCTGTACTGCATTTGAAGTGCCTATAAATCACATCTTAGGTCAACCCTTGCCTTAACATGAATAATATTTGTATTCTCGCTGTGAAACACAATTTTACAACAATGCCAATTAATTTTTTTGGCAGTCTAGACTTTCATTCTTTCTCCTTCTCCTTTTCTTGTTCAAAGCCCTATTAAATTTCAAGTCTCAGCTCTTGTGGTGATTATTGCTTTAATGCCCTAACTTTTCACCCCTTGAGGCATATCTGGAAAATGTCACATGCGAGGTTCTAGGTGGGCTGATCCAGTGGGATGTTGGTCCAAGGAGGACGTAGGCCCAGTCAGGCTGTGCCGCGGAGCCAGAACTGGAAGAAAGGACTGGCCGGGGACGGATTCTCACCTGGAACTTGGTGGAGTTCGCCACCAACAGGCTTTAATTAAAGGAAGGTCCCCTCCACATAGGACCCTCCTCTAATTAAAATAACATACTGTAGTGATCTTGTAATGATTGGTTTGTTTCCAGAAGCTATCAGGTTGCATGTGGCAAAGTCAGTAGAGCAGAAACAAGATCCACTGACCTCATCTCCCCAGCCAGGGAGGAGGGAAATTCAGCATTGGGCTCAGGGAGGGCAGAAGCAGATAGGATTGGTATTTCAATCGTATCTTCTCGCAGCTCCGCATGCATTTTACGGTAAACTCTGGCAGGTTCCCTTCTCACCATTCCTCCCCCTTATGACAGTCAGCTGTAGTTTGTACTTACTGTTGTTTGTGTCCTTACCAGCTGTGTGTGTATTTGTGTGTTGCACGTTCAGTGTTGGAAGGCTCAGAAGTCTAATTATTTGTGCCCTTACATGGGGTGAAGTTCATTGACCGCCTACCCAGGCAGTCAGCAGCGTTTACGAAGCTATGGGAACTCAGAACTAGAGAGTCGTACCTCTCATGAAACCGTGAGTGTGGCCCGACTTCCTCTCAGGCAGACGTTGCAGACTGAAGAGGGAGGGCCCTGCAGTCAGATGACTTCTCTCTGTAACCATGGACATGCCACTTAGCCTTTCTAAGCCTTATTTTTCAAATCTGTAAAATGGGAATAAGAACAACATGGTGTGAAGATTAAGTGAGGTGATGCATCTAAAACCTTTAGCACATAGTGCCCAGTATATATGAGTTACAATGATCAGGTTGGAGGATCTGTTATACTGGATCAGCTTGTGTGGGAAGAACTTGGACTGTGGGCTCAGACAGGTTTGAGTCTGGACTCCTGACTCATCCGTATTTGCCCAGTGACTCTGGAGATGCCACATAACCACCTGAACCTTTGCGTTCTCATCTGTAGGTTGGTAACTGTATTCCGCCACTCCAGAGTTGTTGTGAGGCTTCTGTTAGGATGGACCATGCTTGGCACATAGAACTTAACAAAAATGAGCCGATTTCCCGTTCCCCAAGTCTCTTAACATGCTGTGTATTTTCTCTAAGGCAACTCAACCCTAGTTTACTTGATATGAGTCAGAGTGGAAGAAAAGGGGATCTCTTAGAATGACAGCCCCCCTTTAAGTTAAAGACAACGAGTAACAGTGCCTTTCAGTCCGCTTTCAAAACCCAGGAGCCTTCGGCTCCACAACTTAAAATACTAACTTAACTGAAACAAATATTGCTGTTCTGTTGAAATGAAAGGAATGCATATATTGTTACGAAACAATGGATTGAAAGTTTGCCCAGTCACTGCACCCTAGAACAAACCCCCTGACTGGGCAGCACGCAGGCCACGGCAGTTCTGCAGGCCACCGCGGCGTGCTCTGAATATGAACCATCGGGTGGGCTTTGCCTCCTCGCTCATCCCGACTCCTGCAGCTCTGGGCAGGATTTTTGTTTGAGTGCCCAAAAGGCCTTTCACCCCCACCCCCTAAATAAAGGATTTAGCTTAAAATCTGTGCTTTGGGGGGTTGCAGGAGGTGAGAGAGGGGTTCGCTGGCACGGGAGCTACACGAAGGCTTCCGCCCACTCTACTGAGACGAGGGGTCGTCCGCTGCACGGGCAGGTCCGTGAGAAACAGCAACACCGCCCTCAGTGTGAGCAGCCTGTTTTGTGCTTACATACACAGGTTTGATTTATATTCCCAGTCCGGACAGCATCTGAGTCTAATTACCTGGGCATATGAGAGTTCAGGAGATCTCAACTAAGTTAACAATTCAGGGATGCGCTTTACCAGAAGCAGATGGAAAAAATAAAACACTTTAGTTTATGGCTCTTTTTCTATTCAGGGGAAGGAGAAAGAACAAAAAGACTTGCCAAATTGATCCTTGTCAAGGACTAATTAAATATTATTCATGATTAATTCTGATGTTGATGTATTCAGTGTTTTAGCAATGTCATAAATATCTGAAAGAATGAAATAACTCACTTTGTCTAGCTGTCATAAATCAGGCATACCACAGTCCCCACGTGGCCTCCCGCGCCGGACCCTTATTATTATTTTTTAAGTACACACACTTGTTGGTGACCTTTAAAGAATATTATTAGAGGTGTGAGCAAATAATTTCCTAATTATGCCTTATTGTTGCCATTTCGTTCAGTTTAAAACAAATATTTTTAAGGTTGCCAAGAATGAACAGGTTCAATTGACTGGAGATAGATTTACAGGTGGAATCCTACCTAGCATCTGGTTAAAAAAAATTCCAAGTTGTCTGGAAGAGGGGCGAGTGGGGGACAATGCCGACGAAATAGGAGCAGCCATCATGGGTGATTCTTGAAGCTTAGTAATGGGTCCATGGGAGTTCATTATAATATCCTCTATTTTTGTATGTTTTAAGAGTTTTCTGAAAAAAAAATCTAGATGATATTTCCTTGGGAAGGAACTGAAGTGTATCCCTCAAGAAAAATTATAGTAATTAATTTTCATTGTAAGCGTATGTTGCTTAAATTACAAACTGTGGGTCAGAAAATGTTGTAAATCCCGTCTGGGGTTGATAGACTACTATTGATGATGACGATGATGAAAATACCAACTGAACATCAGCAGTATGCTAGGCGCTATGCTACAGGCTTTACACATTTGTGTAATCCTTAAAATGACTATGAAGATTAAGTGTTTGTATCCTTACTTTGTAGGTGAGTAAACTGAGATGTAGGGAGATTAAATTCCTTATTGAAGGCTACGTACTTTATGACAGAAATGAACTATCCAAGGTTCCAAAGCTAATTCTTATTCTCTCCCTCTTTTTAATTTATAAAGACGCTACGCTTAATGAGACAGCTGGTTTGGAAACATAGATTCAAGTTATTGGACCAGGAAAGGACCTTAGAAATGCTTTCGTCAGAGATGGCTAGTAGGTGATGTGCTCACTCCCTGTTCCCGTGCCCGTGGTGGCAGACAGTCTAATGCCCTGTGACACTTCCCTGTGCTGGCTCAGAATCCCACTCAATGGGGCATCCCAGACAGCGTGGCTGGCGCAGAGTTGGCCTTCACACGGAAACCTGTTCATCGTCTCTGCTCGCTCGCCATCTTACCGAATGCCAAAACTGGGGCCTGGGAGAAGAAGGCTTGCTCAAGACCTCAGAGCGAACGGGTGGCAAAGTCCTCATTTCCGCTGACTTAGATTCAGAGTTCCCTCCACTGCAACAGCTCAGGCTCCTTCCGGGCCAAACTTTCTACGATTCTGTACACTCTGTTACATGGAAACTGCCTAGAACCGTGCCTGGTCCACGCCGCGTTCTGGATCAACATGGGCTGTTATTATTAGGGAAAAAGTAAAATATCCCAACACTACTTTCTAAGAGCTGTGAACAAAACCACACTGGTATGCAAAAGCATCGGGTGGTTTCCTAAAACTCCTTAAGGAGAGCTCTGGGCTAAAGCCGACCAAACAGCTGCAGCCTCAGGCCCCCGGGGCCCCTGGCAACACAGGCTTCCCAGCTCTCCGTCCCCCGCCACCGCTCCTCAGGAATGTGCGAGGAAGGCACCGTTCTGAGGCTCTGTCCGGGCAAGATTGATGATGCAAAGCAGCCGACCTTAGCATCGCCTTTGCGTGGTGGTGCCAGCAGTGCCCGCCAGCCTCACCTTGCCCAGGCTTGGCAGACCCACACACCACCAGGCCAGCTTGCCGAGTTGGCAGCCAGATCTGGGCCTCTCTCCTCATCTCAGATTGTCCTTTCCTGCTCTGAAGACTCCTGAATCCTTGGATGACTCTGACTAACGTGACTTCCCCCTGTCACAGCAGAGTTTTCCTGTGGTGGTGCCACGGGCTTTACTCTTCAGCGGCTTTGTGGGCTGGTGCTGCCTTCCCCCAGAGATCTGGGGAGGAGGCAGGTATTGTGAGTGGAGTTTGTTTTTTTATTTTTTTTTAAATCTGTGAATTAAACAGCTAATAGAAGCCCATGTAATTTGTGTGACAAGTGACAGGGCGTGTGAAAATAACTTACCCCTATCCTGTTTCACATTCGCATCCATTATGCGGGGGAAAGCCGTATGTCACTGCTAGACCATTAAGCCGTAGTTGCCAGTGTTTTCCTAGGTGAAAGGGTAATTATTTTTGCTGTTCATTCGTAAGTTAGTAATAGTCAGTGAAGAACATTAGTGTAAAGGATCATTTCGAACAAAGTGACATCAAATGTGGGGAAGGCATAGTGATCTATCGTGTGTCTGGTGAGAAAAGCTACTCGTGTAAAGATAAGCTTTAGTTTGGGGTGTGCATGTGCTACTATTGACTGGCATTTCAGATAAAATAGGTGCATACGAAGGGAACTGCCAAGAATACCAGGCAGCAGTTCCACTTTGGCTGGAATCAGCTGCCCTAGAGGAAGAGCACAGTTTCCCGTGATGCCATGTGCATGCCAGCGGTAGTATGCAGAGAGCTTTCAAGTGGCACATGGGTGTTTTTTATTTGAGTAGTTATATCTTCACCTTAAATGTGCTAGGAAAATAGTATAATAGCATAGCAAACCCACGAATTCTTGGATTATCGATTATTTATTTTGCTTAGACGGAGCTTAAATTACATACATATTTATGTTTTAAAAAGTGAGTTATGGGAAGGTGTGTTAAAAGTGAGTTAGAGAAAAGAAATAAGTGGTGTTCAAACATGGCAAAAACTGAGAAAATGAATGATGTTCAAGGCACTTTGGACTGATGACTGGTTCCCCTGGAACTTGGGGTTCAGCCTTTGCTCACGGGGTGGCCCCAGGTCTCGGCATAATACGTCTTATTTTGAACCCACCTGGTGCTCTTACAACATTCCTCCCCTTGCTTTACATTTCCAGCATCGTATTATTCTTATACTTGTGAAGCAAAAAAATGAAACAAAGCATGGAATGAGATTTAATAGGTACTGGGAGGAACTTACTGGCTTTCTCTCCTGAGTGTGAGATGAAAAAATTAGTCTTGAGTGCGTGATCGACTTAAAGATGAGCCGAAGTCTTGTCTGAGCTGCACCACCAATGTCTTATTTGTGCTCTTAGATGACTTCAAGTTGCCCCGGACCTCAGTTTCTACACCTATAGAAGGAAGCGTTGAGATAATCTCCAAGATGCATTCCAGTCTTGAGTTTTTTGATTCATTCAGAATTCTGGGAGGCAGGAAAAGCGATGCCTCCTTTAGTGGTACAAGGCATTCTGGGAAATTTAACGTATTTCTTGGCCTTCTAGGAGGGTCGGTAACATGTCATTAACCCAGCTGATCTCTTAAAAATGGACCCAATGACTTCTCCGAAGTGCTGAGCACTCATTTGGAATGTAAGTTCATAGGTGCTCGTTATAAATCAAAACCAAGTGCCATTTCTTCTCCATCACAGCCAGGCTGTTTTTGGTCATTGGTGCCTCGAATCCAGCTTAGGGAGAGGGACAAAGATGACTTCTTAAGTGAGGAGAACTCTCAAGCTGATTTTTGTAAAAAGAGAGGAAGTTAGAGCCCTGGGAAAGACAACTAAGCCAGAGAGAGGGGCCTGAACCAAGGGCTGGGATGAGAAAGACCGCGGTTCACTGAGGGAAATGCAGGCAGTTCACGGCCACAGCGGGGGATCACTGTGTTAGCGTCCTGTGCCAGGCACTGTGACGACATAGCAGTGATTGGGATACCGTTGCTGGGTCAGGCTGCAGGGCATGGTGGTTGTGGTGGTGGTGCTGGTGGGAAGGTGCAAGGCAGGTGGGTGGGGCTGGCTCACAAAGCCCTTCACAAAGGGGCCTGGGAGGCCTTGCTGAGGAGGGAGGAGTTAGGACTTCAAGCAAGCCACTGTCCTCTGTTAGGAGGCAATGGTTAAGAAAGCTTTGAGATCAGGAGGATTTGGGGGAAGTCGGAGGCTTTGGGATGTACCGGGCCTTTCTGAATCAGGGGGCTGCAAGGCTCACCTGAGGCTCTAATGATAAATGCCCCTGTCCCTCTAGCTGGAGGCAGGGGAGAACAGGTAGTAATTGTGGCCCCAGATGCTGAATCGTACACATCACATTTTTCGGAGGGGGTGGAGCATGGGAACCGACTCTTCCCTTTGAACTTCTTGCTTGGACAAAGAAGCAAGTATCTCGGGAGATGTTTCTGTGGATTAAAAAACATGGGCGTGTTTCCTGTTTCCTCTTGTAAAAAATTCTTCACTTTGTAGCTGATTTGCACAGGCCGTGTATGTATGTATCATTCTAGACAAGCTGCTCGCTCCTTCTGATAGTTTGAGACACAAGCAGCCTGTTCCTTCCCATCAAGCAGATCTGGATAAGCCATTAACATTTGATGAAAGTGCAACATTGGAGCGCAGGAGAAGGCGCTGACCCACGCAGCCAGCGTGGGCGAGGGCTTTCCAGAAAGAGTTAGCCGGATTATAGAGAGGAGGGGATACAGAGAAGCTGGGGGCACGGGTTCTTGCAGTGATTCACGCAGCCGTTTAAAAGCAGCTGCAGGAAAAGCAGTCCCCTCCTAACACCCCCTTCCCCCGAACCCAAACATGAAAAGAGCTCCACCACCAGCAGTCATTTCAAGCTTTGCATTTGATGTCCATCTGTTTGAGGAGCTGAAAGGTGACTGCTCGTCTGGCGGACTAGTTGCACCGCCTTGGTTCAGAGTCCAGCTCTGCCGCTTGCTAGCTGTGAGCCCTCCTCAGCAAATGGCCGGGCGTTTCTGTATTTATTTCCTTTCCCCCTCTGTGAATGGAATAGCAGTATACCTTCATGATAGGATTTTGGGAGGAGTAAATTTATAGAATTTGGCAGAGCGCTTGGTGAATTCAGTGAATAGTAGCTATTATTATCATCTAGTGGACATTTTTGGGTGTAACTATCGGCCTTCCCTCAGCCCTACACAGTGTAGTAACAATAACAGCTTGCACGCACAGAGTATGAAGTTTAGCAAAGCTGATACATTTTTTACAAATGTGAGCTCAGCTGAAACAGGAGAACAAAGCATCTGTTCCTTCCATTTTACAGGGGAGTAAATGAGGGCCAGAGCGGCAAACTGACTTGCCCTAGTTCTCGGGTGAGTAAGAGGAATTGGCACACGGCTTTCAACCCTCAGATTGGAACCCTGTGCTTCTGTTGTACCACAAGTCACTCTTATGCCAAGAACGTCTTTGAGTGACATTTCCACAGAAACTCTGCTCATTCCTGTAAGTGAACCGTCCTTACTCCTGGGAATCGAGGCACCACCGGCCACCTGGGTCCTGCCGCGAGGACTCTCCGGGGTGCCTCTGGTCTCCCGGTTTCAGGGTCATTTAGACAGGCAGAGGAGTTGCTGGGGGGCCCAGCCAGGGGGAAGCAGACAGAGCTTGGCAGGGCTTGGTACATCATCATGCCCACGATAACCTCAGAAATCCTGGACCCCGTATTCCATCCCATTCGAGTTCAGAGAAGAGCTCCTCGTGGTGGCACGGCTGCCTCGGAAAGGGTGTGCACAAGGTGACACCATCTAGGACCGTGAGTGTGATGGAATGTTTGCAGGGGCGGCAGCAGCCGTGATGATACCCCTTGACCACCTCCTGTGTAATTCACAGGGAGGGACGTAAGGTCAGGCCTGTGAGTATGAATATCGCTCAGGTGGCTCCTGTGCAAGTCCCTGTTCTCCAGCGTCGCTTTCTGTTGGTTCACTTAGGTTTTTGGAGTTAAGTTACCTGTTCTTTGTAGATTCTGGTCTTGTGACCTGCAGATGCCTTCCTGTTAGAATGGGCCTAAAATTCCACAGTTTGAATTATGGTTTAGAATTCATTCCTTGACAGGTGCAGAGAGTAATTTTCACTGTACCCGAAGCCCCCAGCGTGAGCTGTTCTTGCAAAATGCCCTATGATGCAGCAGAGAGAAGACTAGACTGCCAGCAGAATTAGAAGCTGGGTCCTAATCCCACTTGGCTTACGGGGTGGGCAGGACTTCCTCTCTGTGGCTGGCATTTCTTCTTGTCTATGATGAGAGAAGTAATACCTAAGGTTCCTTCAACTTGCAAATTTTGTGATATTTAAGCAGTGGTTGAGGAACAATTTAGAAGAATTGATTGGAACCCCGCACTAAAGCTGAAAGTTGGTAAATTGTGGAGACCTGAATATTTTTATTCTTCTAAGAATAAAAAAATTTTATTCTTCTAAGAATTTTTATTCTTCTAAGAATTTGTTTTGCAGCAATACTAGGAGCTATAAAAACATTAGAAAGCAGTTTCTATGTAGTCTCTTTTCATGAATGCCAAAGATTTTTAAAAATTAAACATGTTTATTCTTATTTCCTTCAAAAAATATTTTAAGAGGCATTGTTACCGAGGTCAGAGGTTCCTATGCCTGGCACATGTTCAGAAACATGGAGATAACCTTTGAAGGGCCCAGGATTCCTAGGCATCTCCAGACCTGTGGAGTCAGAGTATCTGGGTGTGGGGCCAGCACCTGTGCTTCAGAACAAGCGGAGAGTCAAACAGTCTCCCCTGGTGATTCTGATGAAGAGCCAGGTTTGGGAAATCAGGGCTAAATTAACCTCTGTGTGATTGTGGGGCAGTCAGTTTCTGTGCTTCCTGGCCCCGCCTTGCTCCTTCCGGTATTTCCCAGTGCCTGAGGTGAGCCACGGGGAAAGACCTGGGCTGTGCAGGAGTGCCTTGTGAGGTGGACGTGTGGAAAGGTGGGCCCGTGCCAAGGCCCGGGGCTGATTTTTTCAGTCTGCTCCGGTTGATCACTCGGCTGCACATCACACCCTGTCTGTCTTCGGTGCCCCCAGTCTCTCTCTGTCCCACGTGTCATCGATCTGTTTGTCCCTTGATGGACGACTGGGCTGTTTCTCCTTTTTGGCTTTCATAAATAATGCCGGGTGAACATGCGTGCACACATCTTTGTGTGCCTATGTGTTTTCATGTCTCTTCAACACACACCTAGGTGGGGGAGTTTGGGTTGTATGGTAACTTCATGTCAAACTTCTTCACAGTCTCCCAAAGCGGCTGTGCCACTTTACGTCCCACCAGCAGTGTAGAAGGGTTCCGGTTTCTCCGTGTCCTTGTCAACACATTATTTTCCCTTCAAAAAAGGAAAGACAGCTTATCCTAGTGGTGTGGAGTGATAACATCATTGTGGTTTGCTTTCTTCCATTTTTAAGGTAATTCTTAATAAATACAAATTACTTAATCATTCCAGAAAGAGTCTTTTTAAAATCAAAATTAACCTTCAACTGTTCGTTGTAAAAAGACTAGAAAAAAACAGAGGAACAGAAAAGTAGAAAATCCAAATCACCCTGTAACCCCCCCCCCCCACCTAGGAAAAACCAGTGTAATATTGTATCTTTGTAGAGCCCTTTCCTGTGAAATGTTCAGAGAATGTTGTTGTCGCCGTGGTGAAACCAACTGATGAGATTACAGCAGAGATATTTTTGAGCAACAGGGATCCCAACCATTCATTCCCCTTGACACCTAAGAAAAGGCCAGGGTTGGGGCCCTTGGCTTCACCCCTGCAAAAGTTCTGACCTGGGCGGTAGGTAGAAGAAGGGCTCTTTTTCTGACCCCAGCAGTGCATTGAAAAATGGGTCCAACTTTTAGCCACGTAGCAGCTGTTAGCTATTGAATGAAGTCCCTGATGATGCTTAGACTCTGAGTATAGTCTTGGGGCGAGGCTGGGGATGTCTAGGTTCTCTCACACCCTGAACCTACGCAACTTTTGACCTGCTGCTGTGAGAGGCACATATTAAAACAAAAACAAAAATAAAAACAAAAGCAAAAAACCCAACGCCGATCACATTAGACTCATTGCATGAAGAAAAGGATAATGCCTGTTGCAACCTCATCTTTGATAACTGACCCCATATTTTTGCATTGCTTTAATAAAAGGGCCATCTTTTCCTAACCTAGCTGGTTGATTAAGACTTGAATGGTAATTTCTGATTTTCATAACAACTCAAATTGTTAAAAGTTCATTGTAAACTCGTGATTTATTTATACCTTAGAACACAGGATGGGGCTAATGTAGGTTTACAGTTGCGAGTACGTAAAACACATAGTTTATTCTTGTGTTATTATTTATTAATTAGTGTATTATTTTCATACAAACAACTGTAAACCTGCTTCTGTCCCACGCTATATATTCTCCATCAGCAACAGTGGCATTTGAACTGGCAGCCAACTTTTTAAAAAAGATTTTATTAATTTATTTTTAGAGGGGGAGGGAGAGAGAAAGAGAGGGAGAGAAACATCAGTGTGTGGTTGCTTCTCACATGCCCCCTGCTGGGGACCTGGCCCGAAACCCAGGCATGTGCCTGGACTGGGAATCGAACCACTGACCCTTTGCTTTGCAGGCTGACACTCAATCCACTGAGCCACACTAG
>PVKM010019504.1:0-23939 GCA_004027735.1 Carollia perspicillata
TGAAGGAAAATTAAGGGGGTACAGCTGGAGGGAGTGAGGGCTCTCTGGGGAGCAGGAGGTAAGCCCTACAGCCAAGTAGGCAAACAATCAGGTGTTACACGTATCACCGCCTCTGGTGCTATGCCTTTTTTTTTTAAGCTTTCCAAAGATTTACTTATGCAGAAATAAATTGATCAGGTACTTGGTGGGAAAAAAATAGTTTTTATGGTTTCAAAGCTACTTTTTAAAAAGTATTCTAGCACAGGCTTCTTCATAAACTAGATGACCGTGTAAACTTTTTTTCCTAAATCTCTTAGGAGTCTTGGTTTAAGAACTAGAGCTTATGCCCTGGTTGGTGTGGCTCAGTTGGTTGGAGCTTCAGCCCATAACCAAAAGGTTGTAGGTTCGATTCCCGGTCCTGGTGCGTGTAATCCCTGGTACAGGTGTAGATGAGAGATGACCAAACCGTGTTTCTCTCTTCAATCAATGTTTCCCTCTCTTTTTTCCTCTCTCCCTTCCTCCCTCTCTCTAAAAGCAGTAAAAAATGTCCTGGGGTAGGCATTAAAAACCCCCCAAAACTAGAGCTATTCCTATTTCAAATCTATCTTGCGCTCCTGAAAAACTGCAGAAAGGCACTTGAAAGCTGTTTCTTTGAGACATGGAATTTGTTTTTATATCTTGCTCGTACGTATTGCTGCACCAAGGCTGTGCAATTTTCATTCGAGATCCTCACGATGCTGAGAAGTTTCATTGAGGGATGACCTGTCCACCTCTAGTTTCAACTGTCTTAATCGAAGGTGTCCTTTGTGAATGGGTGTCAACCAGAGGGGGTGACTCCAGATTGGCTCCCCTCAGGTTTAGGGAAGAAAAGTTGGGAAGCAGCGGAGTCCTGCTCTCCGCGCCTTCCAGCAGCTGCCTGTAGGTGGCGATCTCAATGTCAAGAGCCATCTTAACACGCAGCAGGTCTTGGTATTCTCGAAGGCGAGGAGCCATTTCTTCATTTTCTGAACCACATCTCGCAGGCGGCCGACAGTGCCTTGCCAGTCAGCAGCTTCCACAGCAAAGTGCTCTTCCATTCCATGCACCTGGCGTCCCAGAGATGCAGTTCTTTTACGTGCATCCACGTCGCCGGTGAGGGGCTGCACCTGTTTCCCATACTCACTTGACTCCTGCTTTGCCTGGTGCAAGGCATCATTGTTGCGGTTAGCAGCCTCGGAGAGGTCAGCAAACCTGGGCTGGTACCATTCCTCAGCCTTCCTGAAGGTTCTTGGCAGCCACGCGTTCATGCTGTGGACGTGCATCACGCAGGGCTGCATTGAGGTCAGGCTTGGACACATCCGCATCGACTCGGACATGCTGCGCCTGAATCTGGGCTGCCGCTCCTGGATTTCCTCATCGTGGAGTTTCTTCCAAAGGCAGTCTCTTCTTGCAAGGATTCCACTTTACGCTCAAGGTCAAGTCATGCCAAAGAAGCATTGGCAGCATCCTGTCTGAAGGACTGCGGGGTGCCCTCAGCTTCCTCTCTCTGAAGCATCTCCTGCAGCTTCTCCCAGAGCCACATGAGGTCCTCAGCCAGGCTGTCGGGCTCCACCTCAACGCAGGCTTGCAGGCTTTGAGTCGGGGAGCTGGTCCACCTGGGGAGCTGGTCCACCTGCCGGCGCAGCTCCTGCATCCCCCTCCTCCTAGAGGTCCCCCAGGAGCTCCTTGCCCTGGCCCTTGAGCAGCTCGTCAACCATCGAGATCTTGTTCTGCTGCTCCAGGAAGCGCAATTTGTTGATGTGGTTGGTGAAGCAGTCCTTCAGCTGCCGCAGCACCACCTTCTCGTTGGTGCGGGTGTTCTTGAACTCGGTATTGAGAGCGTCGACCAGAGAGAAGTCTGTACTGAGTCCTGCAGCAGCCGGAATGCCAGGACGCTGCTGCACATGCGCACCATCAAGGAGCGCGCAGAGTATACAGTGCGCCGAAGGAGACGTACGCGCTGTGGCTGGCGCTGGGGCGCCACACGCTGCCCAGGCTGTAGGAGCAGGTGGCCATGGTCACGTAGCTCTGCCTGGAGCTTGGCCGGCTAGGGGTGCCGGGGCGAGGAAAGTCCTGTGGTAGGAAGAGGAGGTCACGGACTTGGTGGGCATGGCTCCGGTGAATAGGCAAGCAAGGGCGTGGCAGGGGTGGGGTGGGGGGGCGCAGCTGCGTCTCTGGTGCGGGGATCCCAGTGGGAGAGTGGCAGAGAGCTGGTGCAACCAGTTTTACACCCAGACCAACTTCTTAGTAGATTAACACAGACTCTCACACTGAAGACGCAGCAGAAGAAAAGCCACGTAGCTAGGCAACCACTGATCTCTCTGCCTCTGTGCATTTGCCTGCTCTGAACGTTTCACATCAATGGAATCGTACAAGGCCTATCACTCAAGACTGGCTTCTTTCACTCAGTGTTTTTTAAGGTTCATCCATGTTGATGAACATGTAGCAGTTCTGTTTCTCTGTATTACCGAATGCTATTACGTTGTATGGATATACCACATTTTGTTTACCCATACATCAGGTGATGAACATTTGGATAGTTTAAACTTTTTGGCTATCATGAATAATGCTGCTATGTATCACAGACAAACTTCTGTGTGGACATGTGTTTTCATTTCTCTTGGGTGTAGACTTCGGAGTGGAATTTCTGGATCTAGGTAGCTCAATATTTAGAATTTTGAAGAACTGCCAAACTGCTTTCCAAAGTGGCTGCACCGGATTACGTGCCCACCAGCAGTACATGAGGGTTTCAGTTTCTCCACATCCTCACCGATTGTCGTCACGGGTCTTTTTCATTGTAGCCATTTCAGTGGGCATGCGGAGGCATCTCATTACGGTTTTCATTTGAATATCCCTAATGATCACTAACCCAGCAGCATATAAAAAGGATAATACATCACGATCAAGTGGGATTCAGCTCATGGCTAGTTCAGTATGTGAAAATCAGCCCATGCGATTCACCATATTGACAATAAAATAAGAAAAACCGTGCGATCATCTCAATATATGCAGAATATTCATGGCAAAATTCATCATTCATTTATAATTTTAAAAACATCCCGGCAAACCAGGGATAGAAGGAAACTTTCCTAACCTAATAAATGAAATATCCAAATAACCCTTCAGCTAACATCACAATGAGCGGGGAGAGACTGAATGCTTTGCCCTTAAATTTGGGAAGGAGACAAAGCTGTACTCTCATCACTCCACTGAACATCGCAATAATAACAGAAATCCTAGCCGGTTCAATAAGGAAGAAACCTCACCTCTTAACACTCGACAATAAAAAGATAACCCAATTTTTTAAGAGGGCAAAAGAGCCACAAGAAAAAAAAGTCACCAAAGAAAACATACAGATGACCAACACATAAAAAGATGTCCATTAGTCATCAGGTAAGTACAAATCAAAGCTTCGATGCAATACCATTACACACACCTGTTAGAATGGCTGAAAAGAAACTGACGATACCAAGTATTAAGAAGGAACTCCCATCCATTACCAATGGGCATGCAAGAGAGCACTGCCACTTTGGAATCCAGTTTGGCCATTTCTTTTCAAGCTGTATGCTTCAGTTAGCCTATGGCCCAGCAATCTAGTCTTATTTACCCCAAAGAACTAGAAACTTGTGGTCACACGGAAACCTATATGCAAATGTTTGCAGCAGTTTTATCCATAAACACCCCAAACTGGCAACAACCAAGATATCCTTCAAGTAGTGAATAAACAAACTGTCATACGTCCACACAGGGCCCACTTAGCAAAAACTAGGAATGAACTACTGATTCACGCAACATGGACGAATCTTAAAGATGTTTTAAATGAAAGAAGTGAAAGCCTACCTAGTGTTTGATAGGGCGGAAAACAGACCAGCGGTTACCCAACATTGAGGGACTGATTTTAGGACAATGGAACTGTGCTGTATAGTATTGGGGTGATGGGTGTCTAAGACCATTTGTCGAAACCCATAAAACTGTACACCTTAGAGAATGAACTTTCCTTAGCGCAGATTTGGGGCGGGACGGGGCGGGTAGTCAACTGAGATGTTCAGGAAATCCCGGGCTGTAATGGAGGCTGTGGAAATAAATTCTACTTATGTTACAAATGGGTGTGACATAACGTCATTGAAGAAATGGGGGAGCGGGGAGAAAGTGGGTCAAAGCCTGGAAGATCGTTTTTTGACTGGAGACTGTAAAGCTACGACAAAAAGGACTGTGTATGAACAGTGTAAGTGGTAAGCTTGTGTCTCAAAAGGGTACGGGTTATCAATTCTCAATCTACTTTCCACACACATACAGATAGGGAGATATGTAGGTTTGTGCACGCACGTGGGGTGGTACGTAAATGTGTTTCCTACCTCTGTCCGCTGGGAGGGACGAAAAGCGGTGACCCGCCAGGTACACCCAGTCATTCTCCAACACAGCGAATGAACCAGGGCCCCCTGGACTAATGACTTGATTCTAGGGCTGATGCAGGGAAGACGGAAGGTGAGCCTGAACAGTGTGGAAGCCCGGAAAGCTAGGAGGGCGGCGGGGGTGGAGGGGAGGCAAGTCCCAGAGGCAAAGTGCTCCCAGTGGCCAAACCTGGAACAACTTTAAGCAACAAAATAAACAAATACTGCATTGGAACCAGAAGAGTAAAATGAAATACCTATGAGTCCATGCTGATAAATGACTGAATGAAAGAAAGAAATGAGTCAGGAGGAACAAACCATTCTTACAGGAAAATTCCAAAAACTACAGATACTTCCCCCCCCCCCGCTGCAGAAGAAACATTCTTTCCCACTTCCGTGTGAGTGTGAGCTCGTCCTAGCAACTCTCTGCTAAGGAAGGATGGAAAGGGAAAGTCAGTAGCAGAACCTGGAAGCCAAATCACCCGAACCTCATCATCCAAACCACAGGGTCATGGTTAACAACACCCATGACTAAGTCCTGACTAGCCGTCAGTCATCACGTCCCCTGATAAGAGGGAACCTTCCCTTTGTCTCATTTCTATAAATACCTAACCCCAGCATTACCATAAAAGAACGTCAGACACACCCAAATTGAAAGACATTCCGCAAAAATATCCAGCTAGTACTCTTAAAAACCATTAAGGTTATGAGCAATTAAGGAAAGACTAAGAAACTATCACAGATTGAAAGAAACCGGTCAGACGGGATTAAATGCAATGTCATATCCTGGAACAAAAGAGACCAGTAGTGGAAATCCTGGTAAAATATGAACAATCTGTAGTTTATTTAGGTCATAGTATTGAACCAGTGTTCATTTCTTAGTTGTGATAAATGTGCAGCGGTTATGTGGGATGTTAACATTAGGGGAGCCCTGGCTGGTGTGGCTCAGTGAATTGAGCGCCAGCCCACAAGCCGGAAGGTCGCTGGTTTGATTCCCGGTCAGGGCACATGCCTGGGTCGCAGGCCACGTTCCCATTTGTGGGTATACGAGAGGCAACTGATTATTTCTCTTACACATTGATGATGTTCTCCCTCTGTTTCTCCCTCCTTTGCCCTCTTTCTAAAAGTAAATAAATAAAACCTTTTTTAAAGAAGATGTTAACATTAGGGGAAGCTGCAGGAAAGGTATATGAACTTGTATCATCTCTTCAACTTTTCTGTAAATCTACGATTCTTTTAACGTATACATTGGGATGCGTTGTAAGAATGCCCCTACCAGGACTTTGGTATTGGCTCCACATGGGCAACAAGCAAATGTTTGTGAACCATAGTATGAATAAATAAGGTATGGAATATTCAATCATGGAACACTAAAAAGCACTAAAAAATCAGTGAATGAGTACTGTATTATACTTTATTATATAATACATGTATTAACATGAATTAGTCTAAAAATAACACTGAACAATAGAAGGAAGGACAGCCTTGGCTGGTGTGGCTCAGTGGATTGAGTTGCCAGCTCGATTCCCAGTCAGGGCACATGCCTGGGTGGTGGGCCAGGTCCCCAGGACGGGGCATGCGAGCGGCAACCACACATTGATGTTTCTCTCCCTTTCTTCCTCCCTTCCCTTCTCTAAAACTATATAAAATCTTAAAAAAAAAAAAAACCAGAACAAGACTATTTGTATAGTTTTATTTATAGAGTTAAAAATTGGCAAGACTAAATATAACTTTAGACTACATACAAAGTATTACTACAATTTTACAGAAAAGTTTAGGGTAACAGCTACTTCTGGGGGAAACAGGGAGGAGACACAACAGGGCCTCTGATTTGTTTGTTTGTTTGTGCAAGGAGGGAGTGGCCGATTGTGCTGAGTGATGAAATCAACAGCATGGAAGTCCCCGGCCATCTCTCCTTACAGTTTCAGTGGGAACGGTACGGGTGGGAGCTGGATGGGGCTGACCGAAGAATGAGTGAATGGCAGGGCAGTGGCCGTGTGTGTAGATATAACTCTTTATCAAGTGCCAGGTAGGAAGAGGAGCAGAGAAATATGGCAATCGCTGGAGGAAGCTGTACAGTCAAGAAAGTTTTGCTTGTCTTTCGAGGTAGGAGACACTGGAGCTGATACAAATGCTCCTTTTGGTTTGTTCCCTCTCTACAGCCTCATCAGGTCTTTGCGATGAAGAAGGGAATACACGTGTGTTGATCTAGGACCCCTGTGGAAAGGGGACCCGGACTTCAGAAGGAAGCCGCCGGATAGAGACGTAAGAACATTTTTTTAATTTGGGTAGCGAGACAATACATTTCCATTTGGCGGCTTCAGTCTTCTCAACCAAGTCTAGATGAAATCAGCTACGCTAATATAAATAAAATAAGAAAGGAGGAGTAGTTATGTGGAAGGAAACAGTCTGAAATACTCATCTTGGACTCGGGCAGGTAAGCCTACTGGTAGAGTGGTTCTCAAACGTCAGTGCGTCAGAGACACCAGTTGCCAACGCCAGCCCAGGGGCTCTGATTCAGCGGGTCTGGGACCGAGCGTGAGTTCCCACTTCTCACAAGCTCCCAGGTGGTTCTGATGCCAACGGGCAGAGGACCACGCGGTGAGACACACGATGCTGGGGGAGTGTAACCGCCAAATAGTACTTGGTGTTGGAGGCACAGAACCATGAATTTGAAGTGGACCCCATCAGCCCGAGTGTGACTTTTACCTTAGGGGTGTTCTGCAGCTCTGGCAGAGGGGCGGAAAGAGTGTGGGCAGGGCTCATCTGGGAACAGGGTTTGTAGGTGACCAGGATGGTGGGAGAGGGTACAGGGGGCTTGTGGGTATTTGCAAGGCAGGGATTGTGATGGATAGCGAGAGACAGGAGGGAAGAAGACAGCTGATGGGCGATGAAGCAGTGACGGTCCCGAGCTCAGGCGCTGCGCTGTGGCGTACCTGTGCAGGGGAATCAGATGGAGGAGGAATAGTGGTCGGAGAAGGAAGTGCTGACATTTCGGAGCGGGTGCGGTTTTGCAGGCGTGGTAACGTGTGGGGTGTGAAATGTGATTGACTGAATACACAGGAGGCCGGGGCATTTAATTGTGTATCCAAGTGGCTACTGAGATCCCTGGGAGAGAGACGCTACCAACTGAGCTGGAGGAGGGAGGGAAAGTCCTCGATGGGTGATGAGGCCCAGCCGTCAGGACGGTAACTGTGAGGAGGGGAGGATAGGGAAGCTGGTCTTGAAGGCTGTGTTGAGATGCGTACGGTGCAGGGGGCGGCAGCAGAGAGAGAGGTGACCGGTCCTCCACACGCTTGCCTCCAGCGTGGGGCGGGTGAGTGGGAGGGGCAGGAGAACCCTGCTCTGAACCCTCATGAGGGTCTGCTTCCTCCTGTTCCTGGCTACGACAGACCTAGGATCGACTCTCCAGACTCGCCACTATTAATAGCGGGAAAGGAAACTCTAAAGAATGCCCAGGAAGAGGGTGTGTGGAAGGGAGGGCAGGAAGGCAGAGAGCTGGGAGGCTCTGGCCTGGACACCAGCATCTACCACTCCTTCCTTTGTTACCCCAGCTCACCTCCCCCGGCTGCTGCTCTCTCCAGGGAAACAAAGCCAGAAAGCTCCCAGGGGGCACAGCGAAAGGGCAGAAGGCGGGCAGGGTAACTGATGTCTGGTGGGACAGAGGAAAGGGCTCAGACTGGGACATCAGAGACCTGAAGCTTCCCGTCCTGGTCCTGCCTCGGAGCCACAGGGCCTCGGGTGACTCCTCTGTGCCTCTGTAAAAGAAACCCATCTGTGGCCCTGGCCAGTGTGGCTCAGCTGGTTGGAGCATTGTTCTATAAACTAAAAGGTCACAGGTTTAATTCCTAGTCAGGCGCATGCCTGGGTTTCAGGTTTGGTCCCGGTTGGGGTGAGTAGGAGAGAAACACATCAATGTTTCTCTCCCTCTCTTCCCTTCTCTCTAAAATCAATAAGGAAGTGCTCAGGTGAAAAAAACAAAAACACATCTATGAAACGGGTCAGATGACTTGTAAGGCCCCTGAGAACGTGTAGGCACTTTCCCGAGTGTGATGCTGTGTTCAAACATAGTCTGCCTTTGCTGTGACAAAGAGCCATCCTGAGGTGCCACTGCAGAGCTGACCTCGAAACTCCTTTTTCCAACATGTGACATCGGCTTTGTGAGCCTCTCCCTGCAGAGACCGGGAACGGGCTTCAGTGCTGCCTCAGGTTCCCTCTGAATGAAGCTGGAGCCCCTCCCAGCTCTCTAGGGCCCACCCCTCTCAGACCCCAAACCCGTTACTGCCAGGTTTCTGGGTAGGAGCTGGAAATTACAGTGGGGCTGGCGGGATGGGGGAACTTTGGAAGGGTGCAAGCCCCAAACTCCCGGGTCAGTAAGGGACCCGGAGCGGCCCTAGGAGCTGAGAGGGGCCCCGGGCCCACTGGAGGCCTGGGCAGGGCTTCTTCCTCGTGCCGGTCTAGCAGAGGCCCCATCCTCACACCACGTTCAGCCTCCTTCCCTCTCCTTCCCTCGTCCCGAAAGAGGTGATACAACCACCCCCCATGTTATGTCTCCACCTCTGCGCTTCTGGGGTTCTGTAGGTCAGCACCCCTCATTCCAGCTGGGTCCTCCCAAGTGCTCTGCCTCAGCCGAGTTGGGTCATCCTTTCCCGCTGCCTCCCTCTTGCCTAATTAGCTGAGTACTCACTGCCTCCCACCAAGAAGCCTTCTGAATTCCCTTCTCTGCCTTGGTGAGTGTGTGTGTGTGTGGGGGGGTCCTGTCCTTGGAAGCTGCTTGCTTTGGTGTTCTGCCCTGGGTGTCCCATCAGTCCTGCCACTCCCCCTTGTAAATGCTTGTCCTCCGTGGCATTAAGAAAGCTAATCCCGCCCTGACTAGCGTGGCTCAGTGGGTTGGGGGTCATTCCACAAAGCGAAGGGTTGCCTTCGACCAGACCAGTTAGGTTGCTGGTTCAATTCCTCGTCAGGGCACATGCCTGGGTTGCAGGCGTGGTCCCTGGTTGGGATGGGTACAAGAAGCAACCAATTGACGTTTCTCTCTCACATCCATGTTTCTCTCCTTCCCTTCCTCTCTCTCTATAAATACAGTCAAGGAAAGAAGGAAGGAAGGAAGGAAGGAAGGTCAAGCTAGTTAATCTCACTACCTCCAGCCCCCACAAAGGTCCTAACCAGGTTGCTGGGGGCGAGGAACGCGACAGAGCCCGATCGAGGTGGACAGCACCAGCAAGGGGTGTGTGGCCAGGAGACTGCCCTGGCAAACAAAAACAAAGGTCAGAGCTCAGGACCAGGAGCCTGGGGAGGGGAGCAGGGCAGCTGCCTCGCCTGCCTCCCCCTTACCAGCCAGCGTGCTGCTCCCCCAGGTCCGCACTGGGCTTGAGGGAAGCCCAGACCCTATCTGTGCCTGGGGTCTTGTACCGGTTTCCTGTGGCTGCCATTTGAATTCCCACAAGTTAGGTGGCTTAAACCAGCAGCAATGTATTCCCTCAGACTCCCCGGGCCAGAAGTCTGGACTCAGTGAGTGGGCGGGTCTGCCTCCCTCCGGAGCCCCCCCGGGGGAAGCCTCCCCTGCCCTTCCAGCTGCTGGCCGCTGTTGGCACTCCTGGGCTTGCAGCAGCCTCACTCCGATCTCTGTCACCACGGTCACACTGCTGCCTCTTCCTCGCTGTTCTCTTAGGGGGAAACTTGTCAATGAGAAAAAAGCATGACCGCCAAGTCAGACTTGTCGGCAAGCACCTAGATGATCCGGGATGACCTTACTTCCCGATCCTAAGCTTAGGCGCATCTGCAGAGACCGTGTCCAGACAAGGTCATAATCGCAGGTTTCAGGGATCCGACATCGGCATCTTTTTATTTTGGGAGAGGGGGACGTTTTTCAGCCCCAGCACATCTAAGAAATGGGGATAGTGTCCTCTGGGGCCTCTCTCTGTACCCCTCCAAACAGCCCCTAGGCCACGGGCCCCAAAGACGCACCCGGTCGACTTCCTGGTGCTGGGGCCGGAACATCTGGTGTCCGCCCAGATTCCCGTGTTGAAGCCCCAGCCCACAGCGCGATGGTACTGGGACATGGGGCCTTCGGGAGGTTTCCGTGGGGTCATGAGTAGACGCCGCCCCACACCTGCCCACGACGGGGCTGGTGTCCTCGGAGCAGAGGAAGAGCTTTCTGTCCGTGTCGTGAGCACACGCAGGAAGGCGGCTGTCTGCCAGCCAGGAAGGAGGCTCTTGCCCCGATCTGGGCCTCGCAGCCTCCAGAACTGTGGGAAGTACGTGTCGCTGTTCAGACCACTCAGGCCACGGGATCTGGTGGCAGCGGCCCACCCTGCCTGAGACCAGGGGCTGCGAGTGGTGGTTAACAGTGAGAATGAAAACAGCAGGAGGAACGGCTCCAGTGTCTGGGGAAGGGCAGAGTCCCAGCCTGCCTTCATCACCCCGATTTCGGGCAAGTGAGTGGCCAGGTGGACACACGTGGCCACAGGCTCTGGTCATGCCCCACCATCCCCGGCCCTTCCCTGGGGCCCTGACCTTCCCCCACGTTCTGCTGGTGCCTCTGGACAGCTGGCGAGCACCCCAGGGGGTGAGGCCGGGCCCCTCAGCGTGGCCTCTCCCAGAGGAGCCCTGAGCTGCCCCCCGAGGGGAGATAATTCCGGGCATTCTTCAAATCTGGAATTGTTCGGCCCTTATCAGCTTCTTTCAGCTGGACTGCTCGACACCCGCCCCCAGGGTGGGCCCTTGCCCGGCTGGTTCCCTGGGCAGGAGCGGGCAGCCACATCCAGCATGGAGGTCTCCCAGGAATGGAGCAAGGAAGGCTTCACCTGGGCACACTCTTCCACGCAGGCAAGGGCAGGAAGGCCAGAGGGCCTCACCCCGCCTCCTCTGCCCAGGCCAGCACCCACCCGGGGATGTGGCCCAGAGCCTGAGGGCACCCTCTCCAATCTGCACACACCCCAGCCCCGTCCCACAGGGTGATCCCATCTCTCTTCCCCTCCCCCTCCACAAAACGGCAGCTGAGAGCAAGCTCCCAGGAGCCTGACCCCCTGGGCCCAAGTCCCTGCTCTGCCACACCCAGGCCGTGTGCCTGGCGAGGGTCTTAGCACCGTTCCTCAGTTTCCCTGTCACCGTGAGGAGCGTCATAATGGTAACGAAGCCACACCGTGAAGTGCTGGGAGCAGCGCCTGCACATGGTCAGTACTCAGTCAGCGTCAGCCACGCTGGTATCCCACGGCAGCCGGAAAGGGCTCCCTCCGCTTGCCAGCCCCTGTCACGACCCTGCCACACCTGCCCTGCCACACGGCCTTGCCATACCTGCCTCTTCCTGCTCAGGAAGGCTCATACCTGCACAGGCCTTGACCCGCAGGAGGGTGGACACAAGGCTTCCCCAGGCCCGTCGGGGCTCTCCCAGGTTCCCCAGTGAGGCGGGTCCACTTAGGGGAGAGGTGAGGGGGATGGCACCCCAGATGAGGGTACACTGAAGTCTTCCAGGGGGAGGAAGAGGAACCTGAGACCAGGGTGGGGTCCGGCTCCCAGAAGCTTCCTCAGAGAAGAAAAGCCTCGGGAGTGGGGGGGTCAGGGCAGGGGCGAGGAGGGAGGGCCTTTCCTGCCGGCAGCCTCGCATTCTGGGCTGCCCTGGAGCCCAGGCCTCAGGGGGCGGCCAGACCTCCCTTCCGTGACAGCTGTGTAAGGCCAGTTGGGCTCCGGGACCTGCACCTGGTGCTGGGGACACCTGGGGAGGGAGGTATGATGGGCGTGGCCGCCTCCTGCTCAGGCCTGGGCTTCTTCCTCTGTGAGGCGAAGCCCAGCTCCGGCACCTGCCTTGTTCCCCACCCTGCCCTGAGGGCCAGGGAGGTAGCTCAAGGACACTCAGGAAGGCGGCGGCGAGCTCACAGGTCACAATGCACTGACCGTCCACTGAGTGCCCCACTTTTACCTCCCGCTTAATGTTGAAAGCCCCCAGAAGTTTTGATTACGAAGAAACTGAAGTGCAGAAAGGTGTGCTGACCTGTTCAATGCCACAGCGAGCACCAGGTCACGGGCCTTGGGCGCCGGTGGGACGGAGGAGCAGCTCTCTCCAGGCCACGCGTGGCCCTGAGGAGGAAGGCCTGGCTGAGAGTGGGGGGCTGGCCCTGGGCCTGGGGCGACTGCTCGGGCAGCCACTTGAGTTGTTTGAGCCTCGCTCCCATTTGCAGAATAATGATACTGGGACACTAATGTCTAACAGGGGCCGGCAAATGTTTTCCGTAAAGGGCCAGACTGTAAATATGTAAACCTCGCAGGCCCCACAGTCTCTGCTGCAGCTACTCAACTTCACTGTACCCCAAAAGCAGCCATGGGCAGCATGTACATAAGTGAGCGTGGCTGTGTTCCAATAAAACTTTATTGACACACACACAGCTCAGCTGCAGCTTGCCCACCCCTGATGCACACAATCCCTCCTGGGTCTGGGGCTGGAAGCCTAGGTTTTTATCCCGCTGTGGACCCTACTCGTTGACGTTCCCGAAGAGGCCAAGAGCCACCCTCACTTAGCCTAATGTTAGAAACGGAGCTGGCGTGTTTGCAACTCCGACCACAAAGGGAAACGACTAGATTGTTAATGTTTCAAAAACAAAAAGTAAACTCACCCGTCAGAGGGGTGAGTGCAGGCAATGGCCTTACAGAAGTGGCTGTCCCTGTACTATCAATGGTACTCCTCGGTGTGGAGGACCTCGTGGAAGGGACTGTGCCCGTTCCCCCGGGGCCCCTGGCACCTGCCCAGCACCCATCCCCAGGGATGGGGCCACCTGGTGCTGCCCTCTCCCTGACCCTCACTGGAAGGGCCAGTGGCAGGCAGCTGGGGTCGGGGCAGGGCTAGGGCAGAAGGCCGCAGCAGACTGCCGGGGCACCTCCCTTGGCTCCTTTCCTGGTCTCCTCTGGGGCCAACTGCCTTGGTCCAGGGCTTCTCTCCTCCTTGGTTTCACCGAGAAGGGAACCCCAACCTGTCCCACCCCCCTGCACTGTTCCTGGGACCAGGGGTTTGGGCTGCCGAGTGTCTCTGCCACGGGTTCACAGCAGCTCCTGCTGGGTTCCGTGGGGAGGTCCTCGAGGAACAGCCTTTTCCCCATGTATGTCCACAGAGTTTCATTCAAGAATCATGTTTGGAGAAAGACCTGTACCGCAGGGGCTGATGGAACGCACCCACGCAACCAGCACCCAGACCACGGAACAGGACACTGAACCTTGGGAGCCCGCCCTGTGCTCCCCACAGTCACTCCCCCTCCCCAACGGTAACTGCTCTTCTGGCCTAAGGGTGAGATCTGCCTGCTTTTGAATTTCACATCGACGGTGCCACAAAGCAATGGCTTCACTCCCGGGCGTTTGTCTGCGTGACTCGTCCTTCCCTGGTGAGCAGCTGCAGGCCGTTCGTTCCCACTGCGGTGGCCTGCGCTGCTGCAGGGACGTGCCGCCACGCGTGTATCCGCCTGCAGCTGCTTCCAGCGCGTGGCCACTGTGCGCAGGGCTGCCACGAACACTGAGGCTTGTGTCTCCGGGCAGGCTGAGCGGCGTGGACAGGGCATGTTGGCACTGGGCCTGCAGGGCAGGGGGAGGCAGATGAACCGGGAGGGCGGGCGGGCTGGCTCCAGTGCCAGCGGAGGACGCAGCTCTGGGCCCATCTCCTAAGCACCGCCCCCACGCACGATCTCAGGCCCTCTCTGTGTGGGACACGTGCTCGGCAGGGTCATCCCAGACACACTCCCCGGCCAGCCAGTTGTTATCAGATGTGGGCTGGCTCTAGTGCCAGGGGCCTGGGTGACAGGGAGTGCAGGGTGTGGAGGGGGACCGGGGAGGCCTGTTCCCGGGGTGGCTTTGCTCTTACCCCCCAACCCCGGCACACCAGCTCAGGGGCCTTAGTTTCCACATGCTTCTCAGAGGGGTGGCTTCCGTGACCTCTGAGATCCCTCCTAATGACAATCAGAGTCAGAGCTGGCTGCACACCCCCATCCCACACCATCAGAGGCTCTCCAGGTGAGGGTCGGAGGGCAGAGCCCCACCCCCATGCCAGAACAGGACTGAGCTCCTGAGCAGGAAGCTTCGAGATACATTCTTGGAATTACTCATTATAATAATTCTGTTGCTGAAGGCAGAGAGGTAAGAGGAGAGGCTGGAATTCAATCAGCTGAGCTACCAGGATTTCCGCCCTGCCTCTACCTGTGGCCGAGCCCCCCCCACCCTCTGGTTCCCCTCCCACCCACGTGGAGGCCCCCACTGCTCTCCGTGGTTGCTGTTCCGAACAAGAGGGCGTGCACATGCTGACCCCTGGAGGCCAGCGACAGGTGTGCTGGGCTTCACGGAGGGACGGCGATCCTGCCCAGGGAAGGGGCTGGGCTGTTCCTGAGCTCAAAAGAGGACTAACTTCCTTCAAACAATATCCTTCCCAGGGCTTCCTAATCCCTTGGCCCACTGCAGACCATGTGAATCCTGACCTGTCTGACCGGGCAGCGTGCCCAGGCGCTGCCAACCCACTGGCCTGCAGGGCGGGGGCGATGCCTGGATGACTGAGCTCACCTCCCTGCCAGGAAGGGCTCCTGTACAAAGGTCAGAACTACAGGCCAGCACCTTGGGAGGAGGTGCAGTGCCCTGCAGCTCATCTCTATGGTATTTCAAGGACCACAGATGTGACGTACGAGCAGCCGCCCCGGGAAGAGCAAGCTCTGGGGGGTGGGAGAGTGGGGGCCCATGTGAGCCCGGCGCCCCATGGGGCCTTGGTCTCCTCGTCTGTCAAGGGAGAGAAAATATCTGTCTGGGAACAAAATGAACTTTTAAGAACATGTGTAAGCTTTGAGGGCCAGTGTGAGAATACTCCCGATGCACAGAGGGGCAGGTCTGGCTGAACGGGAAGCCGGACTGCCAACAGTGCCGACACTCTGCTGTGTACTGGGGGCTGGCGCTCCGGCAGGAGGGGGTCTGAGACCGTGAGACACGGCGTGCATGTGTGCTGCCTCCGCCTCCGTGTGAAGGGCTTTTCTACAAATCCAGCAAAAACAGTTTCTCATCAAACTTATACAGCTAGCACGTGCTGAGGCCTTCTCGTAGGAGCCAGACATCAAGGAGAGAGTTTTGCATGTGATCCCTTCTGCCTCTCCCACGCCCTGTGGTGGGGGGGCAGGAGACTGGGGAGACGGGGACCAGCCACCTGTGGAGGGCAGTGCTCCGTCCGCCCCACAACGGCCACCATGGCACGGGGCTCGCGCCCCTTCTCCTCGGGTTGCCACTGACCCCGGGCGCACCTGAAGCGCCACGTCCTCGGGCGCACACACGCCCCCACAGCTGAAGCATGCGCACATCTGGCATCCGTCTCTCCCTGCAGCAGTCAGTTCAAAAACAACCTCCGTAATCATTTTCCTGGGGGAGAGCTTTGCCATTCCCACGCCACCTCCCAAAGCTGTGAAAATAACCAGATGCGTTCGGGTCTCTGGGCTGCTACTGCTCCTGGAAACCTGCGCCAGGGACCGGTCTCCAGTCCCTGGCAGAGAACAAACAAGGGCCAGGAGCCAGAGGGAAGTCCAGCGTGGACGGGGATGGGGGGGGGACAGTCGCCTCCGGGAGCGGAGTGAGGTGAGAAAGCCCTGTGAAATGGGGCCTGTGAACTTCCCCGGGATGACGGGTTTCCACCGGGTGGAAGCCGAAGGTTAAGGTGGCAAGCAGAGCTTTCCAAATCCCCAGTGTTTCTTTCTGTCCTGGAGAGAGTCCACCCCTTCCAGGAGTAACACCTGCATCCTTCTCGCCGCACGGTCCTCCACGTCAGCCCCGTCCCAGGCTGCATCTGTGCGTGCTGGGCTGTGGCTCAGTCAGCAGGCTCCTGGAAGCCCCCTCACTCTGCACAGCAGAGGAACAAGAGTCTTAAATAAAGTCAAGACTCCGCCTTTGGCCACGGAGGCAGGAGAAAGCCTGACGACTCCCCGTGGAGCCTGGAGTCTGGATTTCTTTGTTGTTTAAGAAGAGAGAGCTGTTAGCTTCCTGCCAGGGAGTGAGAGCCCAACAGTGGCATTGCTTAAAAAGAACAAACTTCACTGGCCCTGGCTCAGTAGCTTAGATGTTTAGAGCGTTGTCCCCATACGCCAAGGTTACAGGTTCAATCCCCGGTCAGGGCACATACAAGAGTCAACCAATGAATGTATACATAACTGGAGCAGTTGATGTTTCTTGCTCTCCAGATCCCTTCCTTTGTCTAAAATCAATAAATACACCATTTTTAAAAAATAAAAGCAAACATTCGTAAATGACCATGACTAAACAACTTAGGGCTCGTGGAGGGTGAGGGGCGGAGGAGGGCCAGGCAGACAGTTAAAAGCCAGGATTGTTCCTTTCAAACAAAGCCAAGCTGCCTCAGGTTTGAGACTCGGGACGTTGGAGCTGGTCAAGGAAGCTCGGTTTCCTCTGGGCTCCGCCCAGGGAAGTGAATCACGGATCCCAGAGCCAGCCCTACTTGGAGCCAGGTGTCCAAACAGCTGACAAGTCATCCCCCCAAAGTGGCTGAGGTTTAACGACACCAGAGAGAGAGAGTGCCAGGTGAAGAACCACAGGCACACACTCACACACGGTTGATGTCGCAGCTCTGAGCTCTGCAGGCCAGGCAAGGGGGCCGGGCTTCCTTACTCCCACCTGGCTGGTACTGGAGTCAGACCTGGGCTGTGGCAGCGGAAGCATCACCTCTTGCCCCATGACTCACATTCTCCCATCCCAACTTTCCTCTGTCCACTCTACTACGTCTGCAGTCCTACCACCCTGCCCAGCGGGTGCGGAAGCCCAAATGTCTAGGCCAAGTTTATCGGGCCCACCCTGTGCCCAGAGCACTAAGGCATACACACCTAAGTGGAAGGGGCTATGTGGAGCCTCAGACTTGACTCCGGATAAATCGCCGCCATCCCCCTGCCTCTCGGTTCCCATCTGGGAAGTGGGTGCAGTGCTCTGGAGTGCGGCACAACCCAGGCCACGGGGTTTCAGAGGGGCTGGGCCCAGCGGCACCGCCCACCTCACCCTCCCTTACAGTCTGGTCTTTGCTTTCAGTGTTGGCATCGTACCTCAAGATGAAGCCCGGGGAGGAGCTGATGCCCACCCTCAGGCTGGGGAAGCAGAGGCCAGAGAGGCAGTGAGTGCCAGAGCGGCCAGGGCCAACTGTGGCTGAGTACACGGTCCTGCAGACCACTGCCTGGGTACGTCCCCCGTTCCTGAAGCCACGCAGACTTCACTTTTCTCTGCGTCCCTGGGTCCTGACATCAGAACTAGAGGGACCCTAGACAGCACTTAACGCCACCCCAGCAAGGGAGAGATGGGCCAACAGGAGGTCGGAAGACAGGGCATCAGGTCACCCCTTCCTCGGCTTCTAGAACTCGGTGGTCCAACGCCCGAAGCAGGCTCACTGTCCTGTGGGGCAGCAATTCTCAACCCTTTTCATCTCCTGGCACACATAAAGTAATTACTAAAATTCTGTAGAGCACCAGAAAGTATTTTGCCCACCTGACAAAAAAAAAAGTAGGTATAATTTTGATTCATTCATACCAGACGGCTACTGTTGTATGGGCTATCGTCATTTTTTAATTTGACAAGCTAAGGAAAAAAAGAAGTCAGTGTCCCTGACTAGGTAGTCAGGTACTGCACGTTTTAAGAACTCTCGCGGCACAGCGGCTGAAAATCGCTGCGGTGGCGCACACGTGCCCGGTGCTCCCGGTGCTCCCGGCTGCACGCAGCTCCTGCTCCCCCTCCTGGCCGTCAGATGGGGAGGCCTGTAGTGAGGTGAAAAGATAAGTCCTAGGCCAGCAAGACCATGAGAGCCCCCAGCACAAGGGGCACGTACACACACCTCCCTCACATTATCCACAAATTCAAGGTGTCACGGGCTGTCTCCAGCAGCCCGCCTTGATGAGAACAGCTTCCCCAGCCTGCAGCCATGTCCCATGATTCAAAGCCTCAGAGCTGCCCAGTGTAGCCTCCCCCTGGCTCCTCCCTAACAGGAGGGTCCTTGAGATCTCCTGGACCAGCCCCGCCCCCACAGGTGAGGAAAGGGAGGCCCCTAGGCAGGAATCTGCCCCCAGTGGCAGGGCGTCTTCCTCTTGCAAACCTGTTTCCTTGTTCTCCCTGCTCCTTATTCGACACCCAACTCAGGTGGACCCTCCTGAGTGTCTGCTCCAAGCTCGCCACCCACCCCCGCACCCACCCCCGAGAGTACAAAGCGTTATTAACAGGCGGCTCCACAGGCAGTTGTAGCTGGTGTGTGGACAGGACTCCCCAAAAAGCCCCCAGAATTCAGAGGGGTGATTCTGTGTGGTCAGGGCCAGACTTCCAGAATCTCCCCAGGCCAGGAGGAAAGCCCGAGTGTTTCTCCACCTAAGTGTGAGTTCGAGGATCCCAAGGGGAGAATGAGAGCCAATGGAGAGGCTCCCACCCTGCCCCTCCCCAGCAGCCGGGTGTCCACTCCACAAGCTCACTAGTGCCCAGGCCCACTGAGGCTATAGAGGAGTTGGGAGCAGGATGACCTCGGGGTGAGAAGCAACTCTGTGTGGTGCTCTGGGGAGTCCCCAGGTGAAGGCAGCCTGGCCGGAAGAAGGGACGTGCTGGGGAAGGGGTGGACAGCACAGGGCCTGGGGAAGGGAGCAGCAGGCTGAGACCCAGACAACGCCCTGGTCAGCATCGCCCCCTAGGGCTGGCCTGCAGGGCCACATCTCCCTGAGCTGGGGGACCCCAGGCTCACTGCGCTCAGTGACCTGCCTGCAAGGGCTGCCTTGTGTGCAAGCCGCAGCTTGGAAAATAAGAACAAGATGCTCCCCGCCTTCAGCCATTTGGCTCCCTGACTCCTAGGAAAAACGACAGCCTGAAAGTGGAAGAGACCCACGCACCTGGTGAGCCGCCGAGGCAGTGCTGGTTGCCAGTGCGTCCTCTGGGACCCCCTTCTCCCACTCCCGGGGCCAGGCGACAGGGGCCCAACAGGAGAGAGGCCGGAAGCAACCATGCTTGCCACATCTGGGCGGAAAGGTCAAACATCAAACACACCCACCAAGTGCTCTCAGCAATGCCTCCCATTTCTGATAAGCAACACCATTATTAACAACCGGGAGGGGCCTGGAACATACCTGTTGCTGCATAGGTTCTGACCCTGCAGCCTCCAGTCTGGCCCCAACCAACCTTCTGTGCCATTTGCTATGAATGCCCTGAGGAGGGTGGGCCTGCTAAGGCTGCGCTTCCACGTCAAGGTCTTGCTTAGCAATGCCCCAGACGCACACCTGGTGTGTTTTCACCCTTCAAGCTCTCAGCCCAGTCCAGGTCTTCACGGGGACCGTCTGGGCTTTAGCCCCGAGCGTCATGGATCTCAGTCCCGGGAAAAGTGGGCAGTGGGGCACTCTACGTTTACACCAGTGTTTTCCCATGAGGTGTTAACAGATGATCTATCTACTAGAAAGAGGGTGGAGAAAAAGGAAAGGCTCCATAGTTAGCGGATGTTTGGGGACCCCTGGGTTAAACAAAGGCCATGAAGTAAAAGGTCATGTCATGTAAGGTCATAATATTGATTTTCCAAGGAAGAGGGCAGACCAGGCAACATTTCTCAAGCATTTTGGGTCACAATTCTCTTTTTTCCATTTATCATTCACTGAGAGAGTAACTATTAACGTCTTGAGGGCTACTAGTGATCTCTGTGGACACAGTTTTGGGGACACAGCTTGTTTGTAACACAGCTATAAAAGGTTTTGGGAAAAAAAAGAAAAGAAAAGAAACCATATGGCCCTGGCTGGGTAGCTCAGTTGGTTAGAGTATCGTCTCAATATGCCAAGCTTGAGGGTTCAATCCCTGGTCAGGGCACATACCAGAAGCAACCAATGAGTGCACAGACGAGAGGAACAACAGAGGGATGTTTTTCTCTTTCTCTCTGTAAAATTGATACATACGTTAAAAAAAAAACCCCACAGTGAATGCATGAACGAATGGAACAACTAATCAATGTCTCTCTCCCCCGCTTTCTCCTTAAAAATCAGAAAAATTTTAAAGAATCTTTAAAAGACAAAGACCATCCGGTGCTCGTCCTGATTTGCCTTTTAGGTAAGCCGAGGCCCAGAGCCCTGCCCCGCTGGGCCTCAGTGTGCCGAGCGCCAAAGGCATCCCTGCGAACAGTTCCTATCTCCCCCCCACTTCCTGTCTTTGTGAGGGGATGGGAGGCGCCAGGTTTCTGTTCGCTGCTGGACTGTAACCCCATGCCGCTCCCCTCCTGCCCTCCCTGGATGGGGTCACTGGGAATTTGGTGCAAGAGGGTAGAGCTGGTTGAGGAGGAAGGAAGCTATTTAGAAGGAGAGGGGAAGAGACTCAGCTCTGCAGGCTGGACGAGGGCAGTGGAGCAGGGGCGGCTGAGGAACGTCCTTCCACCAGGTGGAGAAACGGCTATAGGTGTGAGACCCCGTTTCAATGTGCTGGGCAGAGCCTGCGGGGATCAGGGTGGAGATGGCTTCACGACAGCCTCTCTTCCCTTGAAGCCTCACAGTAAAGGGCAGCGCCCTCCAGGGCTGGGGTGAGAAGCACCTGGTGGGAACCAAGAAGGTCAGGAGGCTGGCCAGCAGAGCCCCTTCTTAGCTAAGCATGCCCTGGCCTCCCTCATCCGGGACTGTCGTCTACAACTGCCCTCACCTGGAGTGACGTGGCTGTGGGGCGGTGACTAAATCGGGGAGGGCTGGGTCCCTCGGGAAGAGCCGCAGAGGAGAAAGCTTGGCCCAGCAGGGTCCAGCATGGGAGAGGTCTTTTTCACCACACCTCACACTGCGCTAGAGCTGAAGCCAATAAAGAACAGAAAAATAAATGTGTCAAGCACACCAACCTACGTGATTGTATCGAACCCTCACCGTTGAGGAAGGCATCCTACCCATTTCATGGCTGGGAAAACTGAGCCCGAGAAACAAACCTGAAGTCACAAAGCTGGTTAAGTACCGAAGCCCAGACTAAAATCCGAGTTTCTAACTTCAAAACCTGGGGCAAGAGATTTCAACTTTTCTTCTCTTTGACAAAACTTTTTCTCAAAAAAATTTCTCATGTGGAGATCTACCGCACAGAACAAATAAATGCAAAGCTGCACCAAGGGGGTGGCATGGGAAGTCGTCCCCTCCTCTCAGTTTTCCCCTCCAGGTGTGCACCCCAAGCTCTGGGCGGCCCCCAAAGTGGCTTACAGAACACCCCCATCAGGTGTGGGAGCCACTGGCCTCCGGCTGCTGCACTCCAGGGCCACACGGCTCAGACAGGATAGGATCTCCCTCTGCCCTGCATCTGCCCTGCTGAGGTGGGAAGGGGAGGGGGGGTGCAGAAATAATTGTTTGTTATCCAGAGGCCAGTGGGGGAAAGCAGGTACCCGGCTCTGCCTGTCCTGGTGGAGGCCCTGCTCATGCATGGGGCCCAGGCCACCTGTGCTCACTGGAGTAGCTCAAGGCCGAGGGAGGAAGCCATCTCCACCCTCACCCCGCAGGCTCTGGGAGGAAGCTGGGTTTTCATGCGCATCACAAGGAACTGCTCCATCAACACCCAAAAGCTGGAGCTACAAAAAACAAAGGCTAGGCTAGAACCAGCTCAGCCAGAGGTAGCAAAACCTTAGGCCACTGAGGACTAACTGCTATAAGGAGGTCTGGCACAAATAATGCCCCTTTTTATTATGAAATCTTTTATTACGAAATCATAAGCACGTAATTCTGTAACATAATATCACACTCAAGCACACCATATGACATTTTAGGTGAACCGTTCAAATTAAATCTATAAATTATTACACCCATATTATAACCCAACCACCCACCCTCAAGCAGGCGGTACTTCCGCCGGAACCTGGATTTTTTTCTTGCCGATGCAAAGCTGTCCTGACTGGCAAGGTGAGGACTGAGAGCGGCTGCAGAGAAACCCATGGTTTTCAGGGACCAGGTCTATGGTAGCATTTGTAGGAGATCTATTTCAATATCCATTTTGTGCTTCCTCTTTATAAGTGAACCACTGATTTTTGGCTAGGCACATGGAGGCCTGACATAAAAATTACCTCCCTAGGGAAAGTGCTGTTACTGCTTCCCTTGCTGCTAGGTATGGCCACAAGACTAAGTTCCATTCGACGAATGTAACTGCAAATGTTGTGTGTGGTTCTTGCAGGTAACCTCGAAAGGGGAGCTGCAGGCTTCTTGTTCCTCTTTCCTGACATCTGGAGCCCTGACACCTTAGACCACGAAGTAGCACACTAATGGTGGCAGAACCGTACCAGCCCCCTGAAACTATTATACAGAGAGCTATAACTTCTGTCTTTTATTTTTTAAAAGAGTTTATTTTATTTTTAGAGAAAGGTGAAGGGAGGAAGAAAGAGAGAGAGAGAAACATCTATCAGTTGCAACCCAGGCATATGCCCTGACCAGGAATCGAACCCGCGACCTTCTGGTTCACAGGCTGGTACTCAATCCACTAAGCCGCTGAGGCAGGCCAGGCCATAGCTCTTTTAAAAGGCACTATTTCTTTTTAGGTGCTCTGAGAAGCCAAATCAAGTTTTAACAAACAGAAGCCCAAGCTGCTGCACCACCCATGGCTCTTCTCCCACCAGGAGTCCCTGCTTCCTCTCAAGCCCATGTGCCTGTTCTGGCGGTGCCCAGGGCCAGTCAGCTGCCGCCTGCCTCTCTTCTGGAAACAGGTGAGGAGCCTTGCACTTAGAAAGCTCAGAACTGGCAGGCAAGCCTGTGGGTTCCAAACCAGCTTGCCACTCACTCAGTCATTCAGCAATTGTTCATTGAACATCTACTACGTGCCAGGTACTGTTCTAGGTGCTGTGGCTACCGCACTGAACAGAAGCCCCTGCCCTCATGGAACTTACAGTCTACTCAGGGGTGAGACAAAGAAATGCATGTACTCAGGTGATAAGTGCTGTGGAGAAAATAAGCAGAGTAAGGGGACAAGGGTGTGTTGTGCAAGGCATCCTGGAAGGCCTCTCTGAGAAGGTGGCATTCCAGCAGAGAACTGACGGAAATGAGAGGCTGAGGCATGTGGATATTTGGGAAAGAGCTGGTTGTGAGGTCCTTGGCGTCGGGGCCTCGGTGGTTTGCGCTGCTCTGGAATGTCTGTGAGGCAGAGGCTGTCCCAGCTGGAGACGCTAGCTCCGGCCCGTGGGTTCAGAGTAGGTTAGCACAGAAGTCAGACTGGATGGCGAGAAAAATCAGTGACTATAGGGGGAGCGGCATTGGCCTCACACCTAGCTGACGAGTGTAAGAACTGCCTGCTCACTCGTCCCTTCTTTGCTGAATGGGGAGTTGCCAGGTTAGACATTAGACAGCAGTGGGCGCCTGGGCAGACCATGCGTGTGCGTCCAGGGACCTGGCTCTAGGGGAGCCCCCTGCTCCCCAACCTGGGGCTGCACGGCAAGCCACACTCAGCCACTCCTCAGAATTCTCTTCCCCCTGGGCTGAGGCACACAGCCTTCCGGCCGTGACAATTGGCGGACGGGGTGCCACCCTGCGCCCTGGCCCCGGGGAAGTGCGAGGTGGCTGACCCGAGGGGAATAAGGCTACAGAGGAAGAAAGGGTGGCAGTGGTGGTGTGT
>PVKM010019505.1:0-24160 GCA_004027735.1 Carollia perspicillata
CCATGAGAAGGATGGGTAGAGTGGCTCTCGGGGGGTCTCTCTGGAGCCAACACTGTGTCAGCACAGAAACTGGCCTTCTAAGTGTCCTTAGGATACATTCTCTTCCTCTCTGGAGCCCTTGTTGATTTAAATGCATGTAGCCTTCAACTCGAGCTGTTTGGGTCTAATTCTGTACCCAGGAAAGATGGGTGCATCTCCATTTTTCTTTACAGTCTGTCATATTGTTATAATAATCACATGTCATCCTTTAGCACCATCATTAAGTATTCACCTCACTCATCACTTTTCTGGAGATGATAATTCCAGCACTTATTGCTCTTCTTTATCAGCACTATTCAAAAATCTTAACACCAGCCGCCTTATTTTATCCCAAAATGTTGACTTCTGCAGCCTCTTCATCCTCTCTTAGAAACATGTGTGTTACCCTCAGGTGGTCCCTTGATTAGAACCAGGAAGTCAGTATTAATCTTGAATCTGCTACAGATTGTTGAAGGGAGAAGGCAAATTATTTAAACACGCTGTGTTGCAATTTTTCTAGCAATAAAATGAGGAAGAGAAAACCTCCTGCCTCACAAGAGGACTGTGGAGATTACATATAACATATATGAAAATATTTCCAAAAGTAGAATATGCTTAGCAAATGCAGTGCACTTAAGAGAATAATAATAATAATAATAATAGTAATAGTAATAGTAATTATGGAAAATAGATTTCAGGCATAATTTTGCTCTTCCTTCTAGGAGTTATCACTCCAATTTCCTCTCCACCAACCAGAATCTGGCAAGAATAAAAAGAAACTCTTCATCCTTTTATGCTTTTAGCAAAATATTTGTTTAGCCACTACCATGGGCCAACCTTGTTCTGGACACTGGAGATATTTCAGTTCTTACAGCTTGGGAAATGGTTGCATAATGATAGGTTAAATACACTGTAGTCGTGATTGTTGTTTTAATCATCAGGTCAATTATTGTATGTTACAAAGTAAAAAGATATTAACTCAGAGCATGTTGAAATATATTGTCACCATTTGAACACTTTTGCAAAGGAAATCTCCATTTTACCCATGCCGATTTCAGAAGAAATAATTTTTGTATTATCTATAGGCTATAATGCATACACTTTGTTGAATGTTCATCTTTTCTATATTTCATTCAGGGTTGAAAAGAGGAAAATGGAGCGAATGGGAGAAATGGAAAGAAGGGGAGAAAAGAAAGTGGACATTTATTGAATGGCAAAATTGTTCTAACTGCCTTTACACCCAGAATCTAATATATGCCCCTCAAGTCTCATCTTAGAATGTGCTGGGTCCAACTATTTCCTCTGCCCCAAGGCCCATGGTGGACCAATGAGACTGAGTGGTCCTTCCTGGTTCTGTAACTTTAAAACACACCTTGACATGATAATCCCATTGAATCCAGTGGAGGGAGAATTCCATAATATAAAGCTGACACTAGACATGTATTCCCCAGTGGACTTGAGAGACCTAGAGTGATGGCATTAGAGATGGAATGTAATGGGCTAATTTGGGATGTATTTTGGTGGTAGAAGATAAGACTTGCTGATAGGTGGGATGCTAAGAGAGAGAAAGGAAGTAATTGAGGATGACAATAGCCCTAGTAAGCATATGATGGGACGTTACTGATGGAGCAGAACAATACCTTAGGCAAGGCACATTCCTGGGAGGAGGACTTTTTCCTCTGGGCTTATGCAGCACGTAGTTCATTATTCAGAGATGGCACTTGTCCTGTGGTGAGTCGCTAATACCTATCTCTCCCACTTGAATGAAAGTTCCTAGAAAGTGAGGACCATGTCTTACTTGTCTTCCTATAATAATTGAATTACTGAGTCAATGAGTAAATGAATGAATAAAACAAAATTACCCCCACCTCCCAGATAAGTGTGTTTTTCTTCTTTCTTCAGGCAATTACACAAGTAAATGATAAATAAGCAAAATTGTTTTGCTCCTGTGGGATACAGAGTGATGTATACCTCTTGCTCACCTGGGAAGTTTCAAGTATAGCTTGCTCCCACGTGTGGAGGAAAAGAAGCGTGGCCACAGAAAACTGTGTTCTTCTTATCACTTGCTTTCTCACAACTCTCCAGACAAGAAGTGTTTGCTCAGCTTAGGCTTTCAATAGTGGTTTGCTTTTGTTTGGAAATTCAGGCAACAGAGATCTGCTAACAGTCATTACTATATGGAAAGAGTGTGTGCAAAGCATTTAGTACAGACCTGGCTTATAGTAGGTGTATAATAAATAGGAATTATATATTTTCATTTAAAGAATGATCACTATTGCCCTGGCAGGTGTGGCTCAGTAGACTGAGCACGGGCCTCTGAACCAAAGGGTCACTAGTTCGATTCCCAGTCAGGCCACATGCCTGGGGTGCAGGCCAAGTCCCCAGTATGGGGTATGCGAGAGGCAACCACACATTGCTATTTCTCTCCCACTCTTTCTTCCTCCCTGCCCCTCTCTCTAAGAATAAATAAATAAAATATTTTTAAAAATAAAGAATGATCATCATTAACCCCAATTCAATACTGCTTTATGATTTTAATATTTTTAAGGTGTTGGCCCCTTTTTCTAAAACATTATTAAGACAAAACTTTCATTGTATGACTCTTGTATGATTTAAAATGTAGGCCAGGGAGTATAGCCAGAGAGGACGGGACCAGAGGGTTATCACACACCTCGGAAATGAGTCATTCTTTTTCCTCCATTGAGCATTCACCACGAGTCACACGCTCTGCTCTGTTATGAAGGTAGATGAGTGTGACATGCTACTTACCCTCAAGAATCTCCCAGTCTTGGAATATAAGTACAAATGTAACCAAATAAGTACAATACAAAATGACACTAACACATGTGCCAGAATACAATCCAGGAAAGACTATGGTCACTTATGTCTTACAGTGGATTGTGGAGGAAAAAAGACCGGAACAGGCTACACAAAGAAAGTGAAACTTGAGAGGATTTTGAAATATGACCAAGGGGTCAAGTCCACACTTGACAGTCTGGGCAGTCTGGCCAGAAGGAAGTGGCATATGTCACCAATTTATCTGAGAGACACTTAGACCAGTGTTCCCACAGACTATAATAATGTGAGTTCTTTTATGACCAAGATAGAATTTGATTTCCGTTCAGTAATGCAGATTAGAGTACCAACAGCAATAGGTGAGATTTTACTAAAATATGTTCAACGGAGAAGTCCTTGTGATGGGTTTTATGAGATGTTATAGAAAAATAAATTCTCTGGTCAAAAACTTTTGGTAAACACTAGACTTAATAAGATTAAACAGCTTTCTTAAATACAGTACCACTTAGAGCTCTTAATAGGTTGATAGGCTATGTGACAAGCTCAGAGAAAGAAATAATAAACAATGTCTTCAAACAGATTTGACCATAGAGTTCTTTTCCCCACTGATCTTCCAGGAATAATGTTCTGAAGAACAGACTTTTAAAAGACAATAGAACCAAGTGAGTTGCTCACTTATGATTGAAATTAGTTTAGCGTCTTTCAGCCTCAGTGTGGCTGTCTGAAAAGTAGATCTGGAAGCACGTTCCTTCAACTTTCTTTGCACCATTTCCATAACTGTCATTTGCTCTGTGAATGAAGAGATACGTCAAGGAAAGAAGCCAGGTGTCACTTCCTCCCAGACAGGCAGCGTGCTAGTGTACCTGTGTACTAGTTTGTGAGGACTGTCACAACAAAGTACCACACACTGGGTGACTTAAGCAACAGAAATGTATTTGCTTACTTTTCTGGAGGATAGACATCCAAGATCAAGGTATTGGCGTGGTTCCTTTCTTTGGGGGCCTCTCCCATTTGCT
Organism: Carollia perspicillata; assembly: GCA_004027735.1. NCBI lineage: Eukaryota > Metazoa > Chordata > Mammalia > Chiroptera > Phyllostomidae > Carollia > Carollia perspicillata. Next base: position 3,831 of record PVKM010019505.1, read on the forward strand.
TATAGATAGCTACCTTCCCCCTGTGTCTCGGCTCTCTCTGTGCATGTGTGTGTCCTAATCTCTTCTTCTAAGGACACCACTCATATTGAATTAGGGTCTACCCCCACCCCAAAGGCCTCACCTTAGCTCAGTCTGTGACATTCGCAGTTGTATGCTGAGGTACTGGGGTTTTACATCAACATACGAATTTCAGGGGGTGGCGGAACGCAGTGAAGCCTATGACAGTCTGGTTCCCAGTTTGCAGAACTCTAAGCTCAAGATCCCCAGTTACTCAAAGTTGATACTAATCAAATACTAATCAGATGTATATAGGATTATAAAATAAAAAGAAACCTATATCAATATTGAGTTCCAATTTATACCATATTCCCCTAGGCCAGGCACAGAGACAAAGTTCTTGCCCTAACAAAGCTTACTGTCACACCCAGGGAAAATGCTCATGGGAAGTCAAGGGACTATGGGAAATCAGGGCAGAGTTACGTTAGTAGCTGGTGAATGCTGAAGGGCTATTATATTATCTCTGCTAGGAGCATCAATTAGCTGGACCACATATCCTCTCCACTGAAGGTCCCAGAAATGTGTATATTCCTTTTTCTGGGATTCATACCCATATCAGACTTTCACTTAACCTACTATTCTTCAGCAAGCCTACATTTCAGACCTGAATATACTTCTAATCACTTGGATAGGGCTAAGATATTTCCTGAATTTCACACATTAATGGGCATCTTTTGAGGCAAGATACTTCTAGAAACATCCATTCAACACATTTTTGTTGATTTTTTACTACTAATTCTTAGAAGGTGGCCATTTTCTGCAATCTTAAACTATAGATGTGTTTTATTAAAGTCACCTACATGCTGTTTATAATATTCATTTGCCAAAAAGTCATTCAGATGATAGATATTAGGAGTTGAATGATAAAAATCAAGTTTGGTTAGTGCTAGTGAACGAATCATCCTAAGATTAATTAGGTTTTTTAAAAAGATTTTATTCATTTATTTTTAAAGAAAGAGGAGAAGGGAGAGAGAAAGAGAGGGAAAGAAATATCAATGTGTGGTTGCCTCTCACATGCCCCCAACTGGGACTCGGCCTACAACCCAGACATGTGCCCTGACTCGGAATCGAACCCATGACCCCTTGGTTCACAGGCTAGTACTTAATCTACTGAGCCACACCAGCCAGGGCTAATGAGGTATTTTCCCCCCTTTTCTTTCTTAATGGGACCAATGAGTACTTAAAAACCACCTAGCATTTAACTTTTTTGACAAAACAGAAAAAATTGAAGCAAAATGGTTATTTTAGCAATAACTAATATACTGAGTCACATCCTATCCTTCATACCATCAGAGCTCACAATTATTTGGAACTCTCCATATGCTTTGTACCTGTAATGCGAGTGTCCATCATTAATCCCATAAAGTAAGGTGACCATCTATCCCACTTTTCCTGGGAATGAGAAGTTCCGTGGGATGTGGACTTTCATCGCTAAAGCCAAGAAATTCCTGGGAAAACTAGGAGGAATGGGTCACTCCACAGAGGCACAAGTAAATATATGGAATACAAATCCCAAGTACCTAAAATAAATTTTTCCCCAAATGCTCTCCAGTTCCCACACCCTTTTCTCTTCCTCTTTCCCTTTTCAACCATCACGATGTCACTCAACTGTCACTTGCTCTGTAAGCTTTTCATTGGCCTCCCCCTTCCAATAGCAGTGTTAGTTGCCCCTTTAAGGCCACACAGCATTTCTTCATGCCTCCCCTGATTAATTCTGATTATCCACTTCCTTGGTTCCCCTTCGCTGGGCAAGGTTTCCAATGGAACTGACCATAACTTACTCATAATACTAGCCTCAGTACCTGCCAGTTTTTGACCCTTAGTAATAAGCATCTACTTGAATAAATGGATAAATAAGAAAACATTTCCTTAACCCTCTATGTTTATTAAAACCATAAAACCGAGGACTAAAAAGAATTCTATAAATAATCTGGTACAGTTACTCACTGTGATTTGGAGTCAGTAGACCTGGAGTCCAAAATTGAGCAAGTGACTAAGCCGCGTTGAGTCCATTTGCTTATCTGTGCAAGAGGCATAATCATTTCTCCTCGAAGTGTTGAGTAGATTAAATACGGTGGTATTTGCAAGAGAAAACTTGGAAACTCAAAGGCACACACAGATGTCAGGTATTATTACCATTACCATTACTATTACTACTACTTTTATTATTATTCAGTGGAGAAGGAAAAAATGCTACTGCAAAAAACTTCTGCAGAATCTCCTCAAAGTGACCACGCATCTTCTGCTCAAACATGATCTCTCTGAGTTAGGAGTTTATCCCGTTTCCTTACCTGTTTCTCATATAACATAATTTCATATTTTATTACCACCCCTTTCACCCTAAATATTAGCTCATTTGTTTGAGTCTCTCTGGCCCCAAATTGAGCACAACAGTTCAGATGAGGTCTGAGCAGTAATATCCTCTCCTAGATTCTAGACTGCGTACATCTGCTAATCGGACCTAGGCGCATTTCAGCTGTTATAGCATCAGTTGTATGGTATTACCGGCCCACGTTGATCCTAAATCAGAAAATAACATTATTCTGTTTTTTCTCTTATTTTTATTTTTTCTGGTTTTGTTTTGTTTTGTTTTGTTTTGTTTTGTTTTGACACTCTTTGGCACCCACAGGAAGATGCCCTTGAGCTGCCTTTTCCCTTCTTGGGAGATTATGGAACTAATGAAGGGGAAAATATGCCAACAATAAAACAGCAGTTCTTTGTCTTCTTTGAGGCCAAGAGTAGAAACTGAATAAATATGTATTCTGTGCATTTTCCACTTATGATTGGCAACGCCAAGATTCACTTCCTCACGTGCTTGTTTTGAATGTACAAGTTTATCTGGCTTTCGGTTGGGAACGCTCACTAATGCTTTGATGCACTGAAACACAGTTCTCCCCGGAAGGGCTTGTATTAAGTGGACAGCTAGGGTGTCACAGGCAAGATATTTGCACAGTATATTAATTTAGAGAGGGAAAGGTTTCTGTGTAACTTAACCGGGCTCAACAGCTATTTCCACTTTACCCGAATAAAGTATTTTCACGTTTTGCCACACTAGTAGGCAACTGCAAAAGCCTCCCCCAGTTTTTTAGAGTAGCTATGAACTGTCAGGATACATTATTTGGAATGAGGCCTGACAGCTCAAGGCTTGAAAGTAAAATACATTTTATTGTTTAAAAGCATTTCTCCACCACCTCACTTCCAGCCCCCCCTCCCAAGCCCCACCCATCCCATAGCCCCTCACAGGCAGCGCTCTCCTGGCTTGGGATGACATGCGCTACAAACATTCTGAAATGGTTCAATCCGCACTAAAGAACACTGAGCGAAGGCAAATACAAAAGGGGAGTTTTCTCTTCTTACTCAAAAGGAATAATGAAAAAGAGCTCAGAGTAGTTTTGTGTGTGTACAAGGAACAGATCACTTGAGAGATAGTGTGCCTGTGGTAGTGATTACGGAAGCAAATTTTTTTTTTAATTCTCAGTTAATATCCTGAGAAGATTGTTCTGCATGCACCCTTGGTGTCTGGAATTTCCTTAAAGCCCCTAGCCTGATGGTCCATCAGGAAATAAAGGACAGTGCGGTGAAATTATTCTCTTTACCATACTTATGGCATCCTCTCGTCTTTGAAGCAATGTTGGTCAGAAACACCAAGTGCTGGCGTTCCTGGTCTTTGATGGAATATTGTTTGTCAAAGAAGAGTTTTTCTAGGATCTCTAAAATCCCCTTAAAGTTCATAAGCACACTTCAGTTCTGCCTTATACAGTCTGGAGACTGATATTCTTATCTAGGCAACACCAGAAGAGGCGTCTTATATTGGTCAATGAGCATTCTTCTTCAGAAAGGCACAGCTACCTTTTTCTTGCCATAGTGTCAGCATTCTTGAAGAGAGACAGGCTTCTGTTTGGAGCAAATCCTGCTGAAAAGAATGAACTGGGAAAAAATTAGCTCACAAATGAAAATCTTTTGTTGTTAATGACGTTCTATAATAGAAGCCTAATCTCCTATGTATATTATCATCTGGCAAACTAGTTACACATTTAATAAGATTTTGCTGTATAAATTATAAATGAAATAAACAATTCTGTCACCATGGTGTGCAATGAATACACCACATGCTATATGTAAATATATTAGTCATTTGCCTTTTGTTTATGTGTCACTGAAATCCATTTTGTTTATGGTGTATTTTCTATTCCCCACGGGCTCCAACCACAGTCATTTCTACCACACACATATCGGCCTTTAAAGCGGAATTATGTTGTTATTGTCCTTTTCCTGCCCAGTTTTAATAACACCTGCTTTTGTGCCAGTTTCATTTGCTGCTGCAAATTGTAATTCAACAGAGAACAACAACAAAAACAGCGAAAAACCCAACCACCCTAACAGCAAATGTGACTCCAGAAAGGAGCTGTGTGATATATTGACACAATACAGAAAACATATTGAAACAATTTTTATTCTCATTATTTTTCCCCCAAATTAAATATGCCTCATAAAGCAAGTTTACATATTCTGCATGTTCCCCCCGCCCCTGCACCCACTCCCAACTAAACTCAAACCCTGGGCTTTTAATAAGATAATTTTTTAAAAACCAGAACCCCTGGTTCAGCCCGACTTTCAAGTGGTGGCATTTTTATTTTAAGCGGAGAAGCATAAATGCGTGAAGGATGCAAATGTGGGCTCTTTCAATGGCTCACCACAGCGTGACAGCTGTGGACGGAGCAAGACAAAAGCGGTGGCTGCTCCAGGAAAATGATGGCTGAGGCGTCTCCAGCCCAATCAATAATCTGGCATGTTGAGGTCAGTCACTGCATGGCCGTGTTCAGTTCGAGCCAGTCAAAGACTATTAGTTTGACACCCAGAGGCTATTGCTTTCTGCGGCGGATGGCGGAGAGAAAGCCTGCCTGTGTCTCTTCAGAACCAAATGGAGAAAGCCTAACTACAACAACAGAAGCGCTGGCACTGGATTTTCAGAGAGATTCCATATTTGCTAGAAGTACTGCCCTGCCATGTTCTCCAGGCTTCTTCCAACATTGTCACTAAGCTCATTTTTTTATCCATCATAAAAAAAAAGTGGTTTAAGCCCCTACTATGTTCCAGACCCTGTTGTAGGATCTGAGGACAGGAGAGGAATAAGATAAACATAAGCTCATAGAGGGGTGAATCTGGAAGATTCTCCAAAGCTGTTAATGCTCAAATGTTTCCCCCGATCTTGGCATTCTCATCCTTCTACACGCCCCCCGCCCCAAATGTCCTATGTTTGGTCTTGACAGATATACACCGGGACGGAGAGAAGAGTGGCAGCTAGGTTGTTATTGTTTTAGATTATTTATCAGTAATAGTATCCTGATCTGGCCAAGAAGAATGGTTACAAGCGGGTTCCGGAAAATATCTTAATGTTTTATAAACTACTAAGAGGGCAAGAGAATTAACCAAAGTGAAGATATTTCCAACGGATTTGCTGGTGTCATCTCTGCATCCCGGTGCCTCTCTGTGGGACTCATACGTGCTTGCTAACAGGAAACGGCTCGCGGTGAGGGGAGCTCCACAGGAGTACATAGAACAGGGCTCTCACTGTCTGGTATTTCACGGTCATGTTTTACTGTTTCTCCTGCCTGGCACGCCATAGAGTGTAATAAATCTCAGTTTGTTTATATTCTGTGTCTTTATTTGCACTTTGGTGATTATATTTGAATTCATGCAAGATCCTTTTTTTTTAAGAACTCGAGCATAATCTTCTCATTAATCCTGTCCTGTTTGTCTGTTATTAATAGGCCACTGTACAATGTATTCTGCTGCAAAACTCCACCAGGCATGACTAATTCAGATAATTAATTTGCTAGAACATTAACACCATCAAATGAGCCTGCTAAACCGGTAAATTTAAAGTAAATTAAACTTAATTTGCAGGTTATTGCAATTAAGTCTGCCTTGTCTTTCTGAGGGATTTCAACATCCTCAGTATTTAAGAGGCAATCATAATGCATGCAAGTGGGCGGGCTCTTTGGCTAATTAACACAAGAGTCTAATCTGCTTTTCAATTAGGGGGGATGTTTATAATGTGCTGGTGACAGTGTTGCGATTCAGTGCAGCATAACAGAAGTGCATGGCATAATTATAGCTGAAAAGAAAAGCTCATGCCGGGCCTTTTTAGGGGTTAATGAGACATTGGCAGCTTCCAGCTGAGGAGATCGAGCCAGTTTAGTGTGGCTTCAAGAGGAAACCACCCATAGGGGTTTCCTTTGAAGTGTCAAAAGGTCCCCTTGTTCTGGGTGGCTTATGTTTCATTTGTCTGAGTGGCATATCAAAAATTGATGAGCTGCCAGCAGCAGTCCCTATGACATTAATTCACCAATTGTGTTTCTAATAGTTTCATCCTTAAATAAATTTGGATGATGAGAATGGTAAGGAGAGTCAAGGTTCTGAAAACAATGAGGAGGGCCAGGCTGTCTCGAGGAGTTTATACAGCACAGATAAAGGGAGCAGCAGCAAACAGTAAAGACGCACCTGACCTGCTCCGCCCCGGGTCATTAGCTGGGGGAAGACAAAGACGTATTATGCCTGTGCCTTCCGCTGCACCACCGTCACTCAAAACAGTAATAAAGACGTGGCATTCACTGGCGCTGGGTTGAAACTCTAACCGTACAGGAGAGGAATCTTAGATTAGAACTTCAGACGATGCAACTCCTCTGAAGGCGAGACAGCCCCTCAGAAACACTCTTAAATAAGCCACCTGTACAGCAGAGTGGAGACTGAGGGGAAACAGCCCAATGGTGATGTTATAAGATAGCGCCTATGTTTGTGCTGAGGAAGTAAATATTACCTCCTTCATGACTGCCAGTAAACACAAAACCAAGGGGCTTTGAGGCTCAGTTTGAACTGAGTGCATTGCAGTGGATTTGTGGAGAAACCCTCTTCCAGTACTGTTATAGATGCTGAATGCATGTGAAGTCATTTTACCTTGTGGTTTTAGATGTTCTGTAGTTATGCAATGAGGAAAAAAGAATTTGGAAATAGCTATTTCTGGGATGAAGACCACACATGATGTGAGCAAAAGTTATCGGTGTTGGAATGACCCACGTTACACTCTCAAAATGTCTAGGTGAGCAAATGGGAAGTAGAGACAGCAAAACCCATGAAAAGTAAAGGTTCTCACCATCACAAGGTACATGTTTTTTTAAGAATACAAAATTATATATGATTATTATGAAGAACATCCCAAAGGTGGTCCTTCTTTTGGCTTCCTTGCAACATGCATGAAATAAGTTATTGCTGGGTAAAAACTACCATTGTATACATGTCAATGAACCAGTCAAATAATTCACTCTAGTTACTTGAGGAAAGATTAATTATCCAAAAGAATCGAAAAATCTCCTTAAACTAGTTCTGATGTATCAGCATAGCCAAGAAAGTTATGACATATTACAATAGATGTTGCTGAATAAATTTATCCCTTCATTTATTTGTTGAGCATATATTATGTGCCAAACACTGTGCACCCGGGCTAAGGCAATGAACAGCACAGACCACGTCCCTCCATTCACAGAGATTACACATAGTAAATGGGAAAACACCAGGTATTGGTAAATGCAATGGTGACGGTAAAACAGAATACAGTGACAGAAGATACTCAAGTGCCACTTTAAATTGTTTGTGAGAGAAAAACCTTTGCAAGGAGGTGACTTTTAAGCTGAGCCCAAAACGATACTGAAAAGTTTTAAGTAGGAAATGATCTAATTTGTCATTTCCAGAGATCATGTTGGCTGCTGCCTGGGAAACAGAAGTCAAAGGGAGTGACGTTATAAGGGTGGGAGCAATGAGACCATGTAGGGGACCACCAATGTCCTCCAGAAGCTACAGCTCAGTCAGTCCAGCCTTCTGGATGTAAAATACCTTTAGGGATGGATTCGACAAGTCTTGCTGTGTACAATATTGAAATTTTGAATAAATTATTAGACATTTACATGACAATCTCAAGTTGAAAGTTGGCTATTTGAATTTGGAAATTAAGGGAGGCTCCAGGGCCAAAGATATAAAATAGAAAGGCATCATCCTGTAATTGGTATTCAAAAACACAGACTGGCCAATTATCTCCAGGAGAGAGTATGCGTAGGGTGGAGAAGGAGTCCTGGGATGAAGTTACACAGACCGAGAGCAGCCTGCAAAAGACACTAAGGCAAGAAGCAAACACACACACCTGAATATGAAGAAGGGTGATGCTGGAAACAACAAAAAAAAAATGGTTTCTAGAAAAAGGGAGCAGTCAGCTGTGTCAAATTCTAATGAGAAGCTGAATAAGCTGCAAAGAGACAAAGTGCCCATTGGATTTAGCATCATGGAGGTCAATCGTGACTTTGACTGGAGCCATTTCAATAATGTGCAAAGCCAGAAGGAAGCCCACATGGGGCGTGTTTAGGAGACAATGGGAGATGAGGAGGCATAGGCAAGGTCTACAGACAACTACTAGGAAGTTGGTGAAGGTAAAAAAAGAAATGGGATTGTGGCCAAAGGGAATATGTGAGCCAAGAAGATAGTTTTAAATAATGGGAGAGAGTGCGTGTGCAGGTTGATAACAATGACCCAGGAAAGAGAGGAATGTTAACTCCAGAAGAGGTGGGGAAAAGGGCACAGGATCCAGCCAACACAAAGTCATGGCCTTTGGGGAGAGTGGAAGCCCTTCAGCTGAAGAAAAGTCTGTGACTGGGTTATGTCACCTAGCATAATGTCCTCAAGGTTCATCTATTTGGTTGCATCTTACAGAACGCCCTTCTTTTTAAGACTGAATAGTAATAGTCTATTGTATGTATGTACCACACTTTCTTCATCCATTCATCTGTCAATGGACATTTAGGTTGTTTCAATGTCTTGACTATTGGGAATAGTGCTACAATGACCATAGGAGTGCTAATATCTCTTCAAGATCTTGATTTCAGTTAGTTTGGATAAAGACCCAGAAGTAGAATTACTGGGCCCTTTGGTAGTTCTATATTGAATTTTTTTAAGGAACTACTGTTCTGTTTCCCATACACTTAAAATAGAAGTTATTATTATACTGAAATGAAAGTATGCAAAGTATGTAAAGCACTTTAATATTTAAAAAATACATCTTAATTTTAAAAATATATAATTTGCTTTTAAGTAGATATTTACATTGATAGCAACTCTTCTGTCCTTTGTTCTGCTCTTACACTAATAATAACTACATTGATATAGCATAGTAAAATTTACAAACTGTTTTCATCCACAGGAGCTCATTGGCTCTTCCCAACCATAAAAACAGCATGGCATTATTCACCCGGTTGGAAGATGAATAAATTGCATTCAGACTAGTTAAGTGAATTGCTCTCATTCACAACCATAGAAGAGCAGAGCCAAGATTGTAACTGAGAATTTCTTACTTCAGATTCCAGATCTTCCCACTCAGCCCCGTCAACAATTAGATGCTGAGTCTTTGGGATCTGGATGAGTGAGAAATCAGCAATGTTGCAGGCTGCTGCTTTTATGAATCTGACTGACAGGATGCTAATTCCCAATGAGGCGGTGAGAGAGAAGTTATAACAGTATAAAATCAAGAACCTGAATTGCTCTTGTACTCAACAAACTGCCTATGACAAGTTCTTTATATGTGTCTGTGAGTCGTGGTGGCCTAGCATGGAGACTGTACTGTAATTACTAAGAACCCCAAAGTCTCAGTGCCTTTAAAAACACAGGTCTAATTCTCACTATGTGACAGGTTCTGTGATTGACACAATCACTCAGATTACAGGTATCCAGCCCTGGCTGGTGTGGCTCAATGGATTGAATGCCAGCCTGGGAAACAAAGAGTTGTCACTGGTTTGATTCCCAATTTGGGGCACTTGCCTGGGTTACAGGCCATGTCCCCAGTAGGGGGTGGGCAAAAGCAACCACACATTGATGTTTATCTCCCTGTCTTTCTCCCTCCCTTCTCCTCTCTCAAAATAAATAAATAAAAGCTTTTTAAAAAAAAAGATTATGGATATTCATACCACAGAAACAGGAAAAAGAAGGATTCGTTAGCCATGACCACTCTCCTCCCATGAGCTCTCCTCTTGCCCAAGTCCCCAGACTGCCTTTGTTGAACCAATGGTATCATCACACCTCCAGGCGCCTGGGCTCCAAATCTGGGGCGGCTTTTAATTCTATCCCTCTTTCAGCCTCTCCAGACCTTGCTAATCATTTAACACATCCTGCAATTTTTCCCTTCTATTTCTGATTTCAGTGTTTTCATTTGAAGAATAATGTCTTAAGGTTGATGCATCTTGTATACAAGGGCTTCTACTACAAACACCATTTGAGAAAATAGCTCTTGACTTCATACAAGACCCACGTTTTTGCTTCTGAAGAACACCAGAAGGAGCATCAGAGGGCTTTCAGTTTCTATTCCATGGTGTTCCCTGTGATATTTTTCACATCACTTAATTTCTTTTCTTAATATTAAATGAATTTTATTTTATCATTACTTTTCATCAATCTTTATTTAAAAATAGTCATTGCCCTGACTGGTTGGAGCATTGTAATGTACAACAGAAGGTTTCAGGTTTTATCCCCAGTCAGGGCACATACCTAGGTTATAGGTTTGATTCACGGTCAGGGCTTATACAGGAGACAAGTAATGATAGTTCTACTTCTTTCTTTCCAGTTTAGAAGATTTCTATTTTTGTCTTGTCTAATTGCTGTAGATAGGACCTCCAATACTATGTTGTGTAAAAGTGGTGAAAATTGGCATCTTTGTCTCATCCCTGATCTTAAAGAAAATGCTTTTAGCTTTTCCCCACTGACTACGGTATTAGCTGTGTTTGCATAGATATGGCCTTTATTACGTTGAGGGTTGTTCCCTCTATTTTCACTTTGCTGAGAATTTTTATCATAAATGGATGCTGGATTTTGTCAAGCACTTTCCCTGCTTCTATTGATATGATCATATGATTTTCATCCTTCATTTTGTTTATGTGGTATATCATGCTCATAAATTTGTGGATATTTTACCAACCTTGCATCTCAGGAATAAAGCTCACTTGATTATGTTGTATGACCTTTTTAATGTATTGCTGCATTTGGGTTGAATTAATATCTTGTTGAGTATTATTCCATCTATGTTTATCAGAGTTATTGGCCTATAATTATTTTTTGTAATGTCCGTGTCTGGTTTTGGAATCAGGGTATGGTGGTCTCATAAAATGATCTTGGAAGCCTCTTCTCTTTTTTAATTTTTTAGACTAGGTTGAGAAATATAAGTGGTAATTTATTCTTGAATATTTGGTAAAATTCACCTGTAAAGTTATTGGTCTAGGACTTCTGTTTCTTGGAAGCTTTATTTATTATTGATTTGGGTTTTTTTTTTTCAGTTTTAACTGTACTGTTTGAATTTTCTATTTCACCTTGATTCACTCTTGGAAGATTTTTATTCTAAGAATTTACTCATTTCTTTCAGATTGTCCAGTTTCTTGGCATACAGTTATTCATATTATTTTCTTATAATCTTTTGTGTTTCTGTGAGGTCAGTTGTCATTTCTGCTCTTTCATTTCTGATTTTATTTATTTGGATTTTCTCTCATTTTTTTGATGAGTCTGGTTAAATGTTCATCAATTTTATTTATTTTTTCAAAGGAACATCTTGATTTCATTAATCTTTTATATAGTTTTGATTATTTTATTTATTTCCTTTCTTCTACTTAGTTTGGGTTTTGTTTTTTGTTCTTTTCCTAGTTCATTGTGGTGTAAGGTTAAATAGTTAATTTGAGAGTTTTATTGTTTTTTTAGGTAGGCCTGTAATTGCTATGAGTTCTCCTCTGAGCACTGTTTCCACTGTGTCCCATAGATTTTGGGTCTTGTGTTTTCATTTTCTTTTGTCTAAAGATATGTTTTGATTTCTTTCTCGATCTCATTGTTAACTCATTCATTGTTTAGTAACGTGTTTGTGTGGGCTTTTTTTTTTTAGTGTTTTTCTTGTAATTAATTCCTAGTTTCATACCACTGAGTTCAGAGAAGATACTTGATATAATTTCCAATCTCCTTAAATGTATTGAAACTTGTTTTGTGGCCTAACACATGGTTTATTCTAGAAAATGTTCCACATGCACTTGAAAAGAACAGATTCTGCTGCTTTGGTGTGAAATGCTCTGCAAATATAAATGAAGTCCATCTGGTCCCTGTGTGTGTTTATCTGTATTAGGTAGGTCTGCTGTGTCTCCCAGTCTCAGCAGGGGCATCTCACAGACTAGCTGTCCTTTGGGGCTCAGTAGCAGTCCCCTGATCCCCTGCACTGACAACTTCATGAGTGCCTCCTGTATGTGTCCTGTGTGCCCTCCAATTGTAGAAGAGCCTTGACTGCTGCTGGCATGGAAGTGCTCATTGGCTGTCAGGACTGGCCATGACCACAGCACACAAGCTGTTCTGCCATGGCCTCGCAAACAGGCAGGATTTGCCTGAGTGGGATCTGGTGCTTGCCGGGACCACCCTGTGAGTGCCATTTGTGGGGCTACTTGAACGATGCTCTGTTGTGTTCTGAAGTCAGCCACTGGGTGTTTTGGTGATGGGGCCTCTTGGGAGGGGCTCCGGTGCAAGCCATTGACTGTGACAAGCCCAGGGCCATCTGGTAAAAGCTACAAAGCTATCTGCAGTTGGCAGCTGCCTGCACTGGGCCTGGAGACATATGAGAGGGGCCACACTGCAAACTGAGGTCAGCCACCACCAGTACTGGGCCTGGGGCAGCTCAGCAAAAGACACAGCACCTGGAGGTCTACTACCCCCTGCTGGCTGCTGTAAGTCTCAGCTGCTAAAAGATGGTTGGGCTGTTTGCTGGTTGGGTTAGGTAGGGTCTCAGGGAGTGTTGAGAGGTGTTCGCCAGGTTAATGCAGATTCAGATTTTGTGCCAGTGCTGAGCTAGAGGCCATCAAGCAAAAGCATAGGACACATTGACTCCAGTCACTACCTGCCTGGGCCTGCAGACCTTTGAGAGTTTTCAAAGAAAGACTGGGGTGCGGGCCAAGGCTGGCTTCCTGCTGCCAAAATAGCTTCTGGTGGTCCTCAGATTGGGTGGGGCGGTGTCTCAGGGAGTCATCAGGGTGGAGAAAGTGGAGATCAGCAGGTGAAGGCAGACTCAGATTTGGCTGTGTGGGAGGAAGGCTCCACACAGGGACGATGGTGGCTGTCCCTCCAGCCCTTGCCCTGAAGCTACACAAGCCAGTTTCTCTCTGGTGCCTCCCTGGGCACTGCCCGTCTGCTGGAGCCAAGGGACAGTTCAAGTGAGCAAGTGAGTCTGCATGTGGGCCCTTTAAGAGGGTATCTGGGATGGGAGTAAAAGACAGAAAACTGTACTTGAACAACAGTTAAAATAATTTTTTTTAAAAAAGAGGGTATCTGGGTTTCCAGCAGGCTTCATCTCACCTGGACAGGCAGAATCCCCACTGGATTTCAAAGCCAGATATTATGGGGGCTCCCCTTCCTGGCACTGGTACTCTGTCTGGATGGCAAACCCTGGTACAGGGATGGGGCAGGTCACAATTTCTGTAAGCATGAATTTTTATATCTGTAAAATGAGGATAATAGAATTCTTATGCCATAAGATTGTAGTGAGGATTAAATGTTGTCATAGGTGTTAAAGTACTTTGTAAGTTATAAAATCCTATGCACATGGTAGGAATATCAGTATTAATATTAATGTGGACCAGGCAGTAATAACCTTCAAGCAATTAGCAGCTGCTAATTCACTAAATATAACTATAATAGGATTTACTTGTCCTAATGAACTATGGAATGGCTTTATTTAAAGGGCAAAGGCAGTCGTTAATTTATTCAAGCATCCGTTAAGCACATATTGTACAGTAGTGGCTACACTAGTTGCAATAGACTATGCAAGGCTAAAAAGATAGTTTCTATCCTCTTGGACACTACCAATAATAATCTAAGACAAGACTATGCTATATGGCAAAAACAGAAAAAGTTAAAATAATGTGAGATATTTAAACAAGAAAGGTTACTTGCAACAGCGGCATCAAGGAAGATTTCAGTGAAGGGTAGTATCTGAGCTGGAAACCTAAGGAGTAAACTTTCAACAAGTGAAGGGGATGGCCACATGTGCAAACATGACCAAATCTGAGTGGAGAGAGCCACTCCACCTCTTACTAGTGTTGTGACTCTGCATCTTGACTTAACTTCTCCAAACTTGTAGGTCTTTGGTGTGGAATCGGAAGTAAAATGTGAAAGCAAAGCTTCTCAGACTGTAACGTGCACCCGCACATGGAGATCTCGTTGTGGTGCAGGTCTGGGGCAGCCAGAGATGCTGTCCGTCCCAGAAGCTCCCAGGCGATGCCAGTGCAGTTGCTCTGTGGACCACGCTCGAGAAGCAGGATGTAAATGTCTTTGCTCGGTGCCTAGAGCATAACGGTGCCTGCTGGACAACTGTGCCTGTTTGTGGAAGTATTCCCAAATCACTGAATGGTAGAAGGCAAAATCCAAGACCTAAAAGTGTACCACCTGCTCACCGAAGTTTGCCTGGAATTCCTGCCAACTCCCCCCATCAGAACACACTCCCCGAACCTGAACAAATCACAATTCTTGATAACTACAAAATTAAAGAAAATCAATCTCTTTTATTTCTAACCTTTAAGGAATCAATCTTTAATATAGAGTTTAAATATGTTTCATATAGCAATCAACACTGTCCCTACTTAAACAAATGTTTGGCTCTTGAATAGCTATAATAATCATTTGAAACTCTGGTTCATAGGGATTTTTAAACCATTTGAGAACAAAGGTATTAACAATGGCAAAATATTACTTTGTCAGGCTGTAGACAGTTTTAATTAGGCCATAACATATTTTCATTCCCCATTACAATAATTCTCACGAAACACTTAAATATACCTGACGCAAGTCTGTCTCGCTGTGCTGTTTCTGAACTCTGTACATGGGCTTGCGGCTGCAGCTGTGACGGAGTCTTATACCGACAAACACCTTCCTGCTCAGCTCTCTGCCCTTCAAGTTCGTGGAACACAGGAATAGCCAGCTAATGGGTAAGAGATTTCGCTTTCCTGGCCAGGTGGTGACTCAGATAAATGTGGACAATTTGGCTGGCATCCATCACTGTATACTTCAAGCTGAGATTTCATCATATGCTTAAAAATACAGTGGCATACTCAGTATGTTTTATGTTTCAGGAAACGGAAAGCAATTTAGAAAAACAGGTGATGTGTAAAAGATGAAATTCTGTGCCTTGAGCAGAATGACGTCAGGAATTCTGGACAGGAATTCTGAATGTTTGGTCAGATCAGTCAACGTGATGAGCGTTTTCACACGGCAGCCCAGAAATACCAGCTACGGCCATGCCTGCACTCAAACTTTGCTGATCCGCATGGTCTAACATGACAGCCGGAGCAGACCTCAGAGCCATCCTGTGCAGACACGGGCCAAGATCATACACAACTCACGACGCTCAAGAACTAGTTACCCTTCTCAAGGTCCACTTTCCAAACACATACAGCACCTTTCCTGCTGCAGGCTCTACATTAATTTTGAAAACACTGGTAATTACCTACAGAGGACCTACTGTGTGCACATGATAATGCTGATGTAGATGATGATGGTGATGATGGTGATGATGATAATGTTCCTGGAAGACAGAAAGGTATATAGGTTTTCCTCTCTGGTAGTTTATAAACTAGGCAATCAAGAAAGTAAATACATAAATATACATGGAAAGAATGCTTATGACATTCCTGACAGCAATAACAAAGCATCTGTTTGGGGTTTGAGGATGTTTAGAGTACAGTGTCTTTAGCTTTCTTTTTTGTGAAATAAACCTTTTAAAACCGAAAGAGAACTGAGCAATTTAAAAGAAAAAGAAACATGCAATCATCGGTGCATGCTTTACTAGTTTTCTTCATTTAATTTCTGTAAAGCATGGTGCAAGGAATCTTCTGGAATACAGATTACCATCAGTTCTGCCCAACAACGCGTGACTTATCTAATTGCAGGCAAGGAAGAGACGATCGCGGGCTAATGCTCTCACTAGAGCTCTGTGCTAAATGATTTGCTCAGGGAGCAATTGATGCCCCTAGAAAACTTTGACAAATGTTCTAGTTAGAACCAACTTTGTCCATGTCATGTATTTTCTGTTTTTATCTCCATCATTTTTATTCTTTAGGACATGCAGATGAAATTTTCATCTCTTTAGCTTGAGGGTTCATATGCTCCCGCTTATTCCTCACCTGAAGTCGCGAGCTCATTTTGACAGCATAAGATGCCAAATTGGGCATCATGGAAATCACCGCGCGGCACCCCAGCCCCCAGCCACTAGTCATACCGGGAAAAAGAACGGGGAAGAAGAAAGGCCAGTAATTTGTCTTCAGAGCATGAAACCCATTACTTATAAATTATTGTTAATTATATATTGAGATAAATATAGAATCATATTTCTACCAGCCTTGGAAATAGACAAGCTCTTAAAAATTTATTGGTGTCCTTAAGATTTGGATGATATAAAACAATAAATCACTGTGTGTGTCTGCAGCCTTTTGAGGTTCTCAGAAAAATTACTCTACAATTGCCATTAAAGAACTTCGAGCTCTGGGTACAGCAGCAGCTCTATTCAACTTTCTCTTATCTTTCGAATGGGGAAAAACCACTACTGTAGATAACACAGAGGAGCTGCTGGTGTGCACGGCACACTCCCCCGTTGCTGCATACCCCTCGGCCTTGCTCGGCACTCGCCAGGCGACTCAGCCTGCCCGGAAACCTCAGTGTTTGGCTCAGTCTCCAATGCTGTCAGTGCTCGGAACATCGTCACCCAATGCCATCTAGGAGGGCCGAAAAGAATGAGTGGAGTTGAGGTAGGGGAGGAATTTGTATAAAGGAATGAACTAGAAGGAATTGATTAGGACAGCAATAGAATGCGTGTTGATTTCATGAGTACATTTGGAATACGTTAACCTAGATGCCATACAGATTCTCATTGGCCAATATGTATGTGTCATAAAATACTTTTAAAAGGAGTAAGTAATAGAGATTCAATACATGTTGCCCCTTTATTATAGTTTTATTTCATATTGGCTGGATTTTCTTGGGATCCCAGTATACCAGAGACTTGAGGTATTTCAGTTTTCCGATAACATCAGTTTGTAGGCCTTTTTATTTTCAAGAATGACACGACACCTGTCGCCTGGGTCAATGTATTTGAGGCTCACAAAAGTTTTAAAGACAAAAAGCATCTTTGTTACAATTTATTTTCTAATTAAACTTATTGGGGTGACATTGGTTAATAACATTACATGAGTTTCACATGTACAATTCTATGATACATCATCTGTATATTGCATTGTGTGCTCGCTACATGAAGCCTAGTCGACCTCTGTCACAATATATTTGACCCCCATTACCACTTTCAAGCTCCTCCCACCCCCTTTCCCTCTGGTAAGGTGGGAAGCGTTGTCTGTATTCGTTTGTTTCATTTCTTTGTTTGTTGTTTTCTGTGTTATATCCCATACATGAGCGAATCATAGATTTCTTGTTCTTTCTGACTTATTCTGCCTAGCATATTCTCAAGATCCATCAATGTCACAAAGGGCAGTATTTCAGCTTTCTTATGGCTGAGCAGGAGTAGAACACTGTATATCCATAGGTACCACACCATCTTCACCCTTCACCTATCAGAGGACACTTGGGTTATTTCCATGTCTTGGTCACAGTGAAAAATGCTGCAATGAACATAGGGGTGCATGTGTCTTAATGTGTTTTCAATTTTGGGGGTAGATACACAGAAGAAGTTTTGCCAGGTCATATGGTAGCTCTGTTCTTAATTTTTTCTTTCAATTTTGTATTGGTTTCAGGTATACAGCTTAGTGGTTAGATAATCATGTATTAGTACTTTACACAGTTTCCTATGTATATATATGTACATAGGATATATATGTACATAGGATATACATGTATATATATGTATATATGTATATATATACATATATATACATAGGAAACTGTGTAAAGTACTAATACATGATTATATATGTATATATATACACATATGAAAAATATCTAGAGAAAATGAAAGTTATAAAAACAAAAAATATTAAAATCATTTTGAATGGAATCTTCTATGTTCCATATTATCCTATATAGAGAGTATAAAGCCTGGTAGTTGAGGAAGATTTTAGGAAATTATCAAATGATTTGTCTCCTTGGAGGCAAAATTAATCATACATTCCTCAGCATCTCCTGCAGGAGACTACTCATCTCGCAGTTTTTCTTTGTTCAAAACTGCACAGCAACTTAAGCTAACACAGTGGTCTAAGATGCAAAGTACATCGACTTCATGGAGTCGTTGCAAGGATTAAAGAAGATGAAGCACACAAAGAATCTTGCACAGGGCCTAGCACGTAATAACTATTCATTAAATATCAGTAACCATTATTATTATTTAAACAGACTAGTCTTTTTTATCATAGCTACTGCAAATGGAAAAGAGTTACACATTCTCATTGAGGCAATCTTACAGTGGAAAATAAAGGCGACATTTTTCTTTGATAGGGCCTTCCATAATAGTTAAAACTACATTCAACAAAGCTTTTTTGAGTACTTTCTTTGTTGCCACTCACCACATTGGGCACAGGGCTCCTGAAGGTAAATAAAGCCAGTTCCTTGACTTTTCATGTCTCACAATCAAATCAGAGACACATATAATTAAAATGCAAAGGAATTAGCATTGTAAAAGAGTCATAGTCAAAGTGGCATAAAAATACGAAGGAGACAGCAATCAACTTAGTATGGAGGTCAAAAAAGAAAGAAAAGGTGATTATTTAATTGAGCCCTAGTGAGAGAATAAACATGTGTTAAACAGAAAATGGCGGGGAGGATATTTTAGGCTGGGTAATAGCGTATGCAGAGAATCAGAATTGTGGGGGGGAAATGTGCTCTGTTAGGGGAAAAGTCTATCTCTGTTTTTTTTTTGTTGGTGTTTGCTACTTTTGGTTTTTTAGAGCCTGAGTTATGACATTAGAGGTGTAGCGAAAGATGATTAGGAAATGGATGGGTTATGATGTGGTTTAACTGGATGGCATGCTAAAGGAAATGTAATTCATCTTGAATTAAAGTTTTTCATATGAGAGAACTATAAGATCTGATTACTTCAAAAGGAAAATGGTGGGCTATGTGAAGGATAAATTTGAGGTAGGCAGGACAAAAAGTAGAAAGATCATTCAAGATAGTACTTTAATAGACCGATCGAGACAGGATAATAATCTAAGCTGAAACAGTGAGAGCAAGAATAAAGGACATGGAATGTTGGTTGATGAGGAACAAGAGATGAGAGACAAATACTTTGGGGAACTCATAGCAATCTAACTGAACAAAGGTGAAAGGGCGTTGACAGAGATCAGGAATTTTAGAGGGTATGTTTTAAGGGAAAGTATGTATTACCCAGGTTTGGCTAACTGCTATAAAAAACAACTTCAAAATTTCAATAGCTTAACAAGTGAAACTGTGTTATTTGTTTAAGCTTAATTATTAAGGAAGGGACGCCTCTACTTGACAAAGTCATTGAGGGGTTTAAGCCTCTTCCATCTATGGTCCAGCCGTGCCTGGCAGACAGAGGGTAAAGAATGGAAGGTAAATGTAGTTTTATGGACCATACCGAGTCATGTGTGTGCCACTTTAATCAACACTCTACTAACCAAACTCTATCACTTGGCTACACCTAACTGCAAAAAAAAAAAAAAAAAAGTCTGGACATACAATCTGGGTATATAATGAGGAGAAGGAAGGAAGTGAAATAATTTGGTGAAAAACCAACCTCTCTCTCCCATGGGACAAATAAGGAAAGACATCCAGAAAGCAGGGGTCTCCAGAATTCAAGAGAGCCCTGATAGGAGATAAAGACTCAGAAACCATAACTATACAGAAGGAAGAGAGAGTGTGGTCAAGGTATAGTATGCACTTGAAGAAAGAAGGTACAAGTACAAAGATGTCTACCACACAGAGTGGATACGAGAATTGGGTACGGATTATGTGGCAGTTATCTACCCTTGCTTTCTGAGATCCGGTGCATTCAGGGTGGTATACGGTAGATTACCCTTGCTTTCTGGATTGTGGTCTTTTGGAGAGCACAGTCGTATGATCACATGAAATGGTAGACGTGTGAGTATTTGTATTCCTGATCAATCAATCATCTATTTACCTCTACACTTACGTGTATTGAATGTCTGGTGTAAAACACTGTACAAGACACTGGTACACTGAGGATGTACCAGGAACTTGGAATCTGG
>PVKM010019506.1:0-24142 GCA_004027735.1 Carollia perspicillata
AAAAAAAAAAAAAAAAAAGCAAAGCACAAAGTAGCAGGCAGGAGAATCAGGATGAAAATGTTCAGGAAGATGACCTGGAGGAATCTTAGTAATACATACTCTGGTGAGAGGTGAAAAGTTAGGGACAGTGTTATTTATGAGTTGAACTGTATCCCTTCAAACGTCTTAGGGTGGAGTCCTAACCCCTAGTACCTCAGAGTGTGACCTTATGTGGAGATAAGGTCTTTATAGGGATAATCACATTAAAATAGGGTCGTTAGGGTGGACCTTAATCCAATGTGACTAAAGTTGGGGAAATTTGGTCACAGACATGTACACAGAAGAATGCTACATGAAGACTAAGGCAGAAATCAAGGTGGTGTTTCTATAGACCAAAAAATAAAAATAAAAATAAGCCAAGATTGCAAGCAAACCGCCACAGTTAGGGGAGAGGAAGGAACAGATTCTTCCAGGCCTCAGTAGGAGCCAATCCTGCCGACACTTTCATCTCAGACTTGCCGCCTCTGGAAGTGTGAGACAGCCGATTTTGGTTATGGTTCTCTGTTATGGTCACCAGGAAATGAACACAAATGCTGAGAGATCTTAGATTCCTCTGTCTAATTATAACCTCTCCTCACCCCACCTTTGGCTTTTATAGATGAGGGACAACAGGAAGTTAGGTTAAAAAACAACAGCACAGCTGCTATCATGTAAAAATCAACACTAATTCTGGAACAGTTGACTATAAAAACAGATGACAGCTTTACATATCAGTAGTCCAACCTGTCATGTTCAGATGTGGAAACCAGAGTCCAGAAAGAAAGGTCATGATAAGGTCACGTGGCGAGTCAGTGACCAGTGGTGGACTCCTGTATTAGTGTACTAGGGCTACCATAACACAATACCACAGACTGGATGCTTAAACAACAGACATTTACTTTCTCGCAGTTCTGAAGCCTAGAACTCAAATATCTAGATCTTGGTCCATTTGGTGTCTTCTGAGGTCCCTGTGCTTGGCTTGCAGATGGCCACCTACCTCCTGGCTGTGTCCTCACATGGTCTTTCTCCTGTGCGAAAGTGTCCTGGTGTTTCCAACTTTCCTCTTTTTATAGCAACTCCATATAGTGTCCAAATTTCCTCTTTTTGTAGTAACACCATATAATAGTAAAATTGAATCAGGGCATAGCCTAATGACCTTCTTTGAACTTAATCACTTCTTTGAAGGCCCTATCTCCACATATTATTCTAAGGCATGGGGAGTTAGGACTGCAACATTTGAATTTGGGGAGCACCCAATCCAGCCTATAACATTCTGGCTCCTGATGACTCATCACATTCTTCTCACCTGAAAAATACATTCACCTGGATCACAACAGCCCTCAAGTCCTGATACTAAGCACCAGTAAGTCTCAAACCTCGTCTAAATATCTCAGTCCAATGTGGCTACAACTCAAGGTTTGATACATTTTCAGGCAAAATTCCTGTTCAGCTATGAACATGTGAAACCAGTTATCTGCTGCCAAAATACAATGGTGGGGCAAGCAGAAGATAGACATTCCCATTCTGAAAGTGAGAAATCAGAAAGAAGAAAAGGATTACAGGTCCCAAGCAAGTCCAAAACCTCTCGGGGAAATTTTTATTCACTTTTAAGATATGAAAATAATTCCCCTTGGCTGGATGCTCCATCCTCCAGGCCCATGCGATGGCAGCCCTGCCTCCCAGATCCATGGAGGCAACAACACTGCCCCCAAGATCCGGGGTGGCAGCCGTCCTCCTGAGGTCCCGGGGAGCAGCAGCTTGGCCCACTGAAACTGAGGAGTTGGCCCTGCTTTTTGGAACTGAAGAAGAGACAGTCCTGCCTCTGGAGATAATTCTTCCCACTTTTTGAGGGACAATGCATGCTCCCAGTAGATAGCTCTATTGTCTTGTTCTGCAGAATTCCAGATGTTACTTTCACCTCTTATCTGTCCCTTTCATTTCAAGTTGGTATTGTTTCTGCTGATTTGGTTGATAGGATCTGTGTGCCACACCTGTAGTATCTCCTTCTCACAGGATTGTCCAGCTACGCCCTTGTCCTCTCTAGAGAAACCTTATTTCTTGCAAATGGGTAGGTTGAGAATTTTCTAAATCTGCACATTTCATTTCCTTTTTGCTTAACAGTTCCTTATTTAATTTATCTCTTCTTTTACATTTTACTACGGGCAATAAGGAGAAATCAGACTGCTTAGACTCTGCAACTCCACTTAGAAATCCCCTTAGCGAAATATCCAAGTTCATCACTTGCAAGGGCTGCCTTCCACAGAACACTTGCACTCAATTCTGCCACGTTCTTTGCCACTTTGTAACAAAGATCTCCTTTCCTCCCAGTGTCCAATAACATGTTCCACAGTTTTGTTTGAGCTCTCACCAGAATCAACTTTAATGTCCGTATTTCTAGCAACGATTCTTCAAGGCAATCTCGGCTTCTTCTGACATGCACCTCAAAACTCTTCCAGCCTTTACCTGTTGCACGGGTTCAAAGCCAGTTCCACATTTTTAGGTATGAGTTACAGAAGCATTCTACTTCCCAGTACCAAAATCTGTATTAGTTTCCTAGGGCTGCCATAACAAAGTACCACAAATTAGGTGGTTCAAGCAACAGAAATTTATCTCCTCACAGTCTGAAGGCCAGAATTCCAAGATCAAGGTGTTGGCAGGGTTGGTTTCTTCTCATGCCTCTCTCCTTGGCTCATTAGAGTATAGAAATGCAAGTGATTATTTATGTTGATTTTGTATCTTGCAATTTCACTGACCTTGTTTATTAGTCCTAACAGTTGTTTGTGTGTGTGTGTGTGTGTGTATGCGTGTGTGTGTGGAGTCTTTAGAGTTTTCTACATGTAAGATCATGTCATCTGCAAACAGATAATTTTACTTTTTTCTTTTCCACTTGGATGCCTTTTATTTCTTTTCCTGGCTGAATTGCTCTGGCTAGGACTTCTGGTACTATGTTGAGTACAAGTGATGACGAGCATCCTTGCCTTGCTCCTGATTTTGGAGGAAAGATTTCAGCCTTTCATCATTGCATATGATGTTAGTTGTGTTTTTTGTATATGACTTTTATTATATCAAAGTCATTCTGATAGAGGACTTAAGAGTTGGAAAATTTTAGTTTAAGTAATAGCTGATAAGCTTAGTAATCAATGCACGTAAAAGCTTTTGTTCCAGGAACTGAAGGTCTGACCTGCCCTGACTCGAAGAGACCATAAGCAGTTCCACCTTTGTGCCTCCCGAGGACTGCAAGCAAGGAGCCATTACACTCCAAGGCGAGATGATGATTGCCCAGGGCACAGCTAAAGACCACCACCTGGGGCACAGCTTAAGACCACCGCCCAGGGCAAGAATGCTGAAGTTGTTTTTTTTAATCCAGTTAACTTTTCCCTGAATTCCAAACCCCTGACCTACACTTTGTTCTCCTTATAGAAAGGGCCATTTTAAAATGGTATTTAAGCTGGTCTGTTAGGATATGAACCCGCCATCTTCTCCAACCACTGGCCATCTGAATAAAGTGCCCATAAAGATTCAATCCCTGTCACCGCTTATTGGGTTTGGTAGTGACAGGCAGCCTGAACTCCAGTGTCTTTTCCGGTTTCAATTCCTTCTATATTGTTGAGAGATTTTGTTATGAAAGGGTGTTGAATTTTGTCAAATGCTTTTTCCACATCTATTGAGATAATCATATAATTTTTTTCTATTCATCCTGTTTCCTTCATTCTTTGTGATGTATCATTAATTGATTTGTGTAATGGTGAACCGTTTGCATGTCCCAGAGAGAATCTCACCTCACCGTTACGTGTGATTCTTTTCATGTGCTGCTGAATTAAATTTGCTAGCATTTTGTTGAAGATGTTTGTATCTCTATTTATTAGGGATATTAGCCTATAGTTTTCTTTTCTTGAGGCGTCATTGTCTAACTTTGGTATCAGAGTAGTGCTGACCTCATAAAATGAGTTTGGAAATGTGCCCTTCTATTTTTTGCAAGAGTTTGAGATGTTTTGGCTTTAATTCTTTTTTAAATGTTTGGAAGAATTCAACTATAAAGTATCTAGTCCTGAACTTTTCTTTATTTGTGTGTTTTTTTTATTACTAATTCAATTTCCTCACTAGCTACAGATCTGTTCAGACTTTCTATCTCTTTAGTATTTGATGTTGGCAGGTTGTATATTTCTAGGAATTTGTTTATTTTTTTTAGGTTACCTGGTTGGTATAGAATTATTCATAGTAATCTTTTATGATCTTTTTTATTTCTGTGGAACCAGTTGTAATATGTTCTCTTTCATTTCTGATTTTATTTATTTTAGTCTTCTGTTTCTTTATCTTAGTCTAGATAAAAATTTATCAGTTTTGCTTATTTTTTTTAAAAACATTCAGTTTTGTTAGTTTTTCTATTTTCTGTTTTAGTTATTTCTGCTCTAGTATTTTTTATTCATTTCCTTCTGCTAAGTTTAGGTTTAGTTTGTTCTTTTTCTAATTTTTTGAGGTGCGAAGTTAGATTATTTATTTGAGATCTTTCTTCTTTTTTAATTTAGATGTTTATCACTATAAAATTCCCTGTTAATACTGCCTTTCCTGCATCCCATATGTTTTGGATGTTGTATTCTTACTTTTTCAAGATATTTTCTAAGTTTTCTTTTGATTTCTTCTTTAAGGCATTGTTTAATCAAAAGTACATATTTAATTTCATGTATTTGAGAATTTCCCATTTTCCTTCTGCTATTGATTTCTAGTTTCATTCTACTGTGGTCAGAAAAGATATTTGATATCATTTAAATCTTAAATCTGTTGACTCGTTTTGTAACCTAACACGTGCTTTATCCTGGAAAATATTCTGTGCATACTTGAGAAGAACACAAATGCTGCTGCTGCTGGAGGGAACATTCCATATCTCTGTTGCATCTTGTTGAGTCCATTTGGCCAATTGTGTTGTTCATGTCTGCCATCTTGGCTGATTTTCTGCCTGGTTGTTTTATCCATTATTCAAAATGTGGCATTGAGCTCTCCTACCATTATTGTATTGCTATTTCTTTTGTCAATTCTGTCAATATTTGCTCTCTATATTTATGTACTCCGATGTTAGATGAATATATATTTATAACTGTTATATCTTCCTTTTTAATTGATCCTTTCATATAACATTGTTCTTTGTTTCTTATGACAGTTTTTGACTGAAAGTTTATTTTGTCTGATATAAGTATAGCTACTGCTGCTACTTTCTGGTTACACTTTGCATAGAATATCGTTTTCCACTCCTTTATGTTCAGTCTATGTGTGTCCTTAAAGCAAAAGTGAATTTATTGTAGATAGTTATAGTTGGACCTCATGTTTTTAATACATTTAGCCACTCATTTCTTTTGATTAGGAAATTTAGTCAATTTATATTTAATGTAATTATCGATAGGAAAGGATTTACTATTACCATTTTGTTGTTTTGTTTGTCTTATAAGACTTTTCTCCCTCTTTTCTTTCTTTGCTATCATTCTTTGTGGTTTTTTAAATTGATATGCTTTGATTTCTTTGTCTTTTTCCTATTGTGTAACTTCCTAGCTTTTTTTTTTTTTGTAGTTAGCATAGGGCTTACATAAAATGTTTTATGGTCATGGCAGACTGTTTTAAGCTAACAGAACTTCAAATGCATTCAAATACTCTCTACCCTTTACTGTCCCCCAAACACTTTCCTTCCTTTTTTAAAAACTGATGTCACAATTTACATCTATTTGTACAGTGCACTGATTAACATTTATTCCTTATAGTTATTTGTAATACCTTTATCTTTTGCCTTTCATATTAGAATTAAAAGTGATTTAACAGTCACCATTATAATAATATTCTACATTTGTCTATATACTTATCTTTATCAACAAGTCTTGTAATTCCCTATGATATGATGTTGCTCATTAACATCCTTTTATTTCAATTTGACCTCCCTTTAGCATTTCTTGTAAGGCCCCATTTAAGGATGATGAAAAGCTGATTCTTCAGCTTTTGTTTGAGAAAGTTGTTATCACTTACTCGTTTCTTTAAAAAGATTTTATTCATTTACTTTTAGGGAGGCAGAGGAGGGGAGCAAGAGAGGGAGAGAAACATCTATGTGTGGTTGCCTCCTGTGTACCCGCAACTGGGGATCTGGCCTGCAACCCAGGCAGGTGCCCTAGACTGGGAATCACACTGGGGACCCTTTGGTTTGCAGGCAGGCACTCGATCCACACCAGCCAGGGCCACTTACTCATTTTTGGAGAACAATTTTGCTGAGTGTTGCATTCTTAGCAGTCAGGTTTGTTTGTTTTTCCTCAGCACTCTGAATCTCTGGCAACACTTTCACCCAGCCTGCCTCGAAATTTCTACTGAAAATTTTCTACTGAAATTTCTACTGAAAAAAAAAAACCCGAGTAGTTTTATGAGGTTTCCCCTGTAGATAACAAGTTGGTATTTTTCTTGCTGCTTTTCTTTCCCTGTGTTACAATTAACTAGTGACAATTTAATTATAATGTGTACTAGTGTGAGTTCTTTTTTCATCTTAGTCGTCTTACCTCCAGCTCACTTAGTTTCCTGGATCTGGAGTGATTTTTTAAAAATATTTTTTTTATTTATTTTTAGAGAGAGGGGAAGGGAAGGAGAAAGAGAGGGAGAGAAATACCAACGTATGGTTGCCTCTTGCATGCCCCTAAGTGGGGACCTGGCCCTCAACCAAGGCATGTGCCCTAGACTGGGAATTGAACTGACAACCCTTTAGTTCACAAGCCTGTGCTCAATCCACTGAGCCACATCAGACAAGGCTGGAGTGACTTTATCAGTACTTTGAACATTTAGAAAAATCTGTATAACCAGAAAACCTAAAATCATTAGGGTCAAATGTGAAACATATTTTTGAGAGGGAGATAAATGAAGAAAAACTTTACCCATTTTTAAATTTAGCCACAGGCTAGCCTTACTGATGAAATCAACTCAGTATGAGTTCGTTAGAATCCCATTAACTGCAGTCTTGTGTTGCTAAAGAAAAACTAAGTACAGTATTTTCTTCATTTACATGTAAAAAGAATGAAGAGGTTTTCTCCCAAGAGTTATTTTAAAATTTGTCAGCATCCAAGCTTTACTTTTGAAATGGAAAAAATTAACGTTAAGTTTTTCCACAAAAGAAGAATAAATCAGGAAAAAGAAATGTGGGGGACAGAAAGGGAGAGAAAATACAAGACCTGGAGGGAAGTGGTTATGCTTGGGTAGATTTGCTACCCTGCTCCCTGGTTCGAGAATAGACCCTGCCTTGGGAGCCTTCTACTAGCATTCTTTCCTACTCATTGTGCCTTTTCCAAATTATTAGGCAGCTTAAGTTTTTAAAAACTATTTAGCAATGTTCTTATTCACTTCAATTTCTGGATTATATAACACCAAACCAAAGAAAATGGCAAGCTAAAGGAAACTGATATTTTCCTTCACATTTTGGCAGGTGTGTCCACATGTTAAATATTGGAGCTGAGAAAGAGTGTGAGAACAGTGAAGCTGCGATGAGGAAACTGAATGCCACAGAAGCAGACTTCTTGATCTCTCCAAGGGGTTTTTCAAAGTGATATATTTTCAGCAGAATGAATCACACGTGTGTTTATGGTCACTGGTCAGAGGGAGGTTGTTTTGCTCTGCATTCTACCAGGATGAGTGGTGGGAACGCCCCTGACTGCAGGGCGATTGCTGGTGCCCACAACACTGATGTACGACTTTGTTCTGCAGTTGTACTCAGGTCGCCTTTCACGCTGCTGGGAACTTTGTTTCCAACACAAGGGGTAAGAGAACAAAATTACTTAATTGGTATTAAATACAGACTATTATCTTTTGCCTAATCACCTTTGGGCTCAGTAAAATTTCTGAGAAATGTAAGCAAAATTGTATACGTGCATAAACGTGAAATGAGATCTTCAAGCAGGAAACACCAGGTTATGGCCATCATGTAGAAGACAGAACGGTGAAGCGGTAACCCCAAAGCAGGCACCAACCCCACACCTGGCTTTGGAGACGGTTGTGGGTCTTGGAGATGGCTGCAAAATCTAGAATGGAGACAAAAATACTTATCCTACCTGCCTCACAGGGATCCCCAAGGAGTGCTGGTGGGGGCACTCACACAATCATTTGTCTTTTTCACATTGACTTTGTTAAGCAGTACGCATTATGCTAAGTGCGTTATATTTTATATCTGTTTTTCCCAACTATTCTGGAATCTGAGTTCTCTCTCTCTCTCTCTCCCCCTCTCTCTCCCCTCAACCCCACCCCCATAGAGGAAAAGATTAAAACTGAGAAACTGTAAGTAATTTATCCAAAGTGTAGGTGAATGAGTTAACTATTTCCAATTTCCAACTATGGAGGAGCAAATGTCCAGGATAGTGAGTCCATTATTATTTCAAAAAAGGTAAAAACTCAACTGAAATGAAAAAAAAAAAAAGATTTGTCCAGTGTATAGATAGAGAAGATGCTGTGACTGATTGAATGTGTCTAAAGTGGTTTGCCAAGTTTCTTGGTACTATTAATATTTTGGCCAAGTAATTCTTTGCTGTGGGCTGCCCTATGCACTGGAAGATGTTTAGCAGCACCCCTGGCCTCTACCCACCAGAAGCCAATAGCCTACATATTCAAAATATCCACATCAATAAAGTTATTGGTGAAAATGAAAAATGTGTCTTTTATTTTACAGAAAAAACTAAACGGACTTTTGGGCCAACCCAGTATGTTCCGCTTGGTATAATGTGTAAAGAGCAAGGCCTGGAAGGGATAGTCTAGGACCGGGCTGGGATCCCAGCTCGGCTGTATTTCTTGCTGGGTTGCTTTGCAGTTCTTAACTTCACCGGACCTCACTATAAAATGCTGATACTAACCTTGCAGTATTGTCTTATGAAGCAGAAGTAATATATCTAAAGCACACATAATGAAGTATTATTAATATTATTGTCATTAGTGTTATAATAGCAAAGCATGCTGGATCCATATGGCTCCCGTGACTGGCAATAAAGCCACACACAGATTTTAAACAGTGCCTCTCTGTTTCCTGGTCCACAAGGGGCACCCTATTCTTACAGTTGCTGGGATGGTTCCATTATAGCTCCTCACCTGGTAGTTGTTCTTCTGTTTTTCACTTAAAAACAAAAGGCACCAGAATGTCCCCTCCCTCACCCCCAGTTCACAACGTTAGATTTCACAACTTGTTGCTTAGAGGGTCCTTGGGCAAGGATACTTATAAATGGGCAACAGTATCTGTATAGTCGTTTACAGTTTTATGAGCTGCCTCCCACTATCCTTCGAGTTATTCTTAAGCGTTCCCAGGAGTCTGCCTCTTTTACTATGGAGCAAGACCTTTCACTAGTCCTGTTCTCATGAAACAGATTAGCCAGATAATGATGCTTCTGGTCTCCGATCTATTGTACTAGAAAAACCACCTTCGAATGTGGCAGAATACACTAGAATGTATACATGGTTTTTCAAAGAGTTTTAACTAAGGCACACTGATTTTGCCTATGAGATTGTTCCTGCTGAGTCTGAATGGTGAAGGCACTCCTTTGGAGTCAAACAAAATACCACTTACAAAGCTACATGAACTTGTGAATGGCATTTAATTGTAATTAAATAACATATATAGATACAGAAGTAATAACATGCCCCATGCAGTTTTGGTGTGATCACTATATAATTACACGTGTGCTACAGTTGCGGAAAAACGAACTCTTACACGATCTGGGGTGACGGAGTAAGTCTTTATTACACGCGTGGGTCCAGAGGAGACAGCTTCCAAATTCTGGGCCCCAAAGAGGGGTCAGGTGGGTGCTTAAATACTTTTGTAACAAAGTGGGGAGGGAAGGGGTCTCGTGGTACAAGCAGGAGATACATAAATGTGAAAGCCAAGGACACAGAGGAGGAGGAGGGAAATGGTCCGGAGCCCAGGACAAAGAAACAGCAGGGGATCATCCAGGGTCTGGGGCAGAGAGTCAACTAACTAGTCAGCTGGTGGTCGTCTGAAGCCTGGTGGCCAGCTGGGAGCTATCAGTGGCCGGAACAGAGTGCCAGCTTCAACTTCTATCTACATTCTAAATTCCTATCACACTACCAGACAGGTACTGGCCCAGAGCGGGTCTACGTCAGGCTGGCCTGGGGTGTGCAGGTTCTTGATTTTGTGTAGGAAAGATTTCACAGCATGAGCCCGGGTGATTTTGAGAATACATTTATTAAGGCTGGGACAGCAAAACAAAGGAAGGACTTAGGGTAGAAAGAGTAACAGGAGACCCCCTAAGTGGTGTTCTGCTTTGGCTCCCTGGAAAAGTTAGAGGGAAGGCGTGAGCCAAGGTGGAGCTGCTGTCAGCTCGCTGGGAAGTCAGAAAACAGGGGGCCCGGCCGGCAGGACTGAAGGTGAGCCCTGGCTGAGCCGCCCGTTGCTCACTGCTCCCCTGGCTTCACGTCTCCTTGGGACCTTTATGGTTTAGGAGGAAAGAAAAGGTTCATGCCTGGGAAGGGGCATGGGTGTGTTGTCGAGATAGCTCACACTGAGTCTTTGTCCTGAGGGCTTTTTATCTTTATTCTGCAGGTGAGAATCTAAGGGGAGTGTTTCAGAAGAATATTCATCATCATTTGTAATTATGCTGATGTGTCAAAATGAGCTCATGGGGGTGTTGGGTCTATTCTTTGGTCTGCTATACTCTTATTTTTATCTTGACTTGGCTTTTAATGTTTTTTTAAATTATTTATTTCCGACTTCATCTGTCCTTGGGTTAGCTGGCACAAATGACATTAATTGGGTCTCCGTTCTCTATTGTCCAGGCCAGGAAGCTTTAGGCTATGTATTCTCTGGTTAGAGAGGAAAAATACGAACCATTTACTCTCAGGTGTCCTTGGTTTGGGGAGATGAAGTCTTGCAATTAATTCCACAGCTGGCTGTCAATTGTTCCAACTGTTTGGCCTTGTTCACTGGTAATTCTTTTGTCTCAGTTTCCCATTTCACTTGCCAAGGAATTTTCCTAACTTCTTACTATTCTGTCATAATGTGTAATGAAGTGCTCAGAAAATGTGTATTTTTTTTTTTACCCACAGTTTCCATTGTTCTGTGACCGTCTGCCCCACTGGGGTGGTGCCCTGAGCATTTTTAACGTTTACTTTTCTGTTTCTGTTTTAACCGTTGTTTAGATATAACCTGTTTCACTTTGCCTTGATCACTGGCACAGATTCAGTGAGATCACTCATATCATATTGACGTGGACCCCAGCTCGTGGGGTCTGTGACATTGTGGATAAGACGAGACAAATTCACACGGACTACCAAGTCCTGAGGAGGAAAAGGGAGAGCATGGTTTCTCTTTCAAGAGGAGAACAGCCTTGGCTCTTGCCTTGACAAGCTTTTATTGCTTTTCTGGGAACATTACACGACGGTCCTCATTTACTATGCACAGGTTCGCTTTAGGCGGTTACTTTCCACAGAAAACAAAGGGGAAGATTCTGCTAATTACATCACAGAAGAAGGATATTTGCAAATGCAAAGGGAAAAGTGGGTGAACTGGTTACACTTGGAAGGTTTAGCATGGATTTTAGGAAGTTACTTTGCAGTAAACGTTTGTGCCTCAATTCAGGGTGAGGGAGTTTTAGCAAAAAACAAGTCTCAAAGTGGCCTAGGTACAATGCAGGTCTGATTCCCCACGGGAGAATCTATCTGTGGGTGTGGGTCCTGTACATCGGATCTCACTTTCCACTGGCCTTTCCGAGTGTGAGCTGGGCCTGTAAGGGAAAAGCAAGCCATGTTTAGTAACGCCCAAGAAGCAACCTAGTTTTCGTTTCCCCGCTACTGTAAAACTGCTTGGGCTGCTAAGTCAAGATAGGGACCCTTAACCCCTTATCACTCACCTCGCCTGCCTTACTGCCCGCGCCCCGCCCGGCTGACTCCCTCCTGCATTCAGCTTCTGTAATCTGCTTGCAACACTTCCCACACAGCGTTCGCGCCACAGTCTGATAGTATATAGGAAAACTTACTCCCCTGGTTCGGGGCCCAGAATTTGGAGGCTGTCTCCTCTGGGTCTGCATGTGTTAATAAAGCACTCACTCTGTTGACCCCACATCGTGTCAGGGTCCATTTTTCCGCAACAGGCCCACACCACGTAGAATGGTCTCCTATATCATATGTTTCAGTAAATATAAGAAGAATCATGAACATAAAGGTGTGCAAAATGAATTTTAAGAAATATCGTACAGGACTATAGATAGGGTTTGGTATATTGGTCTCATATAGAATAATCATTTATACAGAGCAATGAAAATTTATTTTGTATTTTCATGGTAGATTAATCCTCATAAATTTTTATTATTGCAAATAAATGAAATTACATTATAGTATGCTCTATTTATGTGATGGGCTTTTTTTCAAAAAATATTTTTTAAAATTTTATTTTAAAATTATGGTTGACATTCAGTGTTACTTTATGTTAGTTTCAAGTGTATAGCCTAGTGATTAATCAATGATACAATATACAAAGTGATCTTCTCAATAATTCCAGCACCCATCTGGTACCATACACAATTATTACAATATTATTGACTAGATTCCCTATGCTGAACTTTATATCCCCATGACTATTCAAAAATAATTTCCTTTTAGATCTACCTTTATTCTTATTGTTGACACCATTTCAGATGCCCCTTCTTCTCTCCCCACCCTTTGTTCCCCTCCACCCAGCAGTGCCCCCCACCCCCGGCCTGTACCACACTGTTGTCTGTGTCTGTGGGCTAGCATACATGCATATATGACTTTGGCTAATTTCTTCCAGTCCTCGCCAAATCCATCCCCTCTGAGATCTGTCAGTCTGTTCCATGTATCCATGCTTCTGGTCCTATTTTGTTCGTCAGTTTATTTTGTTCATTAGATTCCACACATGAGTGAGACCATATGGTGTTTGTCTTTCTCTGACTGGCTTCTTTTGCTTAACATAATGTTCTCCAGGTCCATCCATGCCGTCACAAAGGGTAAGAGTTTCTTCTTTTTTACAGCCACTTAATACTTGATTGTACAAATGTATTCTTTTAAGAATAGAAATACAAGCATATTAGAGCAGCCTTCTTTCTCACAGAGAAACAAAAGTAAAACCTTAAAGGATAATGCAAAACAAAAAGAGCTTCTGGTTTTTTCCTGGAATAGAATTTAAATTAAACTTAGGAAGCATGCTTGCTTCTTCTTGTAAATCCAGCTGAATAAAAATAAATCAGAAGGGCCTTGGCTGGGTGTGAGCTTCCTCCTATACACCAAAAGGCTGTGGGTACCTTCCTAGGTACACCCCTAGGCTGCAGGTCCGATCTCTGGTCGGGGTGCTTACAGGAAGCAGCTGAATGAGGTTTCTCGCTTTCTCTTTCTCTCTCTTTCTCTTTCTCTCTCTTTCTCTTTCTCTCTCTTTCTCTTTCTCTCTCTTTCTCTTTCTCTCTGTTTGTCCATCTCTCTCTAATCAGTAGATATGTCCCCAGGTTGGGATTTAAAAAAAATAAAAACAAACAAATCAGAAAGAACAAAAATCACAAAAAACAAAAATCGCTTACATAATTTTGGTTAAAAAGAAGCTTAACTATGAATGGGCCAGTCATGTAATTAATTTTACTTTATACTAAAGTGACACTGATTCTTCTCAGATAGGATAAAGGTTCTCAAAGTTACACTCATGTGCTTATATAACTCATTAATTGAAACTACTATTCATAGCAATTCATAGTATTATTTCAAGAGTAATACTATGAATGGGTTTCACATTCCACAGAGTGACTTTTTCTTATCAACTGAAATATCGAAAGTGAAACCTAAAATATCATTTGTGGCTTGTTGACTTCATTTAGAAAGTTTCCTTATGAGCATTCACATGAAACAGACTTTTCTAGAATTTTTGAAGGACTTAAATGACTCCAAACTTTCCCACTTCAGTACACAACAGATACTAGATTTTTCTGCCTGTGCAACACTTTGTGTACAGGGACAGTACGAAGTCTTAGTGGAGGATTCAGATAACCAAAGGTTTGAAATGTTGACAAATATGCCTGAATATCATAACCTGAAACTCACCCTAGCTATGTAAAGGGGATTACTACCTTCCTTTCTATTTCGGCCTCATTCAAAGTAAAAAAGAAGTTTTGATGCCTTTGTTATTTTTAATATACATAAAATTGACACCATTGTTACAATTGAAATAAATGTTTCCTTACTACCTAAAAGTATCATGTGGAATACCAGTGACATGCATACAAACTTTTAGAAACAATGGACTGAAGTGATAGCCGTGGGCAAGTGGCCAGTCTATCCAGGGAGATAACAGCTTCAGTTTTGCCGAGAAAGGAGCATCTTTTCTTCTAAGTATGGCCTGGCCAGCACAGTGTGAGTCTAGAGGTAAAGACAGAGATGATAGATGAGTAGATAAGATAGATATTGATACCTGACTACATCTTTTAAGCACTTAGATTTAGTTATGCCTGAATCTAGTCTCATTCCTACACTTTTCAGTTACATTGTCAGAAAATTCTCATTTTTTATTGTCAGTTTAAGATGAGTTTCTGAATAACTCAAAAGGTCTTAACTACCTTTGAAGTTAGTCTATGAAAATGCAGTTTTCTGTAAAACAGACCCTGAATTATGGACTGGTGCAGACAGCATGCTTCATGAGGTAGTGAAACCCTTCTATTCTGGCTGAGAGGTGTAGATATTGTTAGGTGGTGCTAGCACAGTGGCCGGCTAAACTGTCACCTTAAAAAAATTATTTTAGCCCTGGCTGGTGTGGCCCAGTGGATTGAGCGCCTGCCTGAAAACCAAAGAGTCACCGGTTTGATTCCCCATCAGGGTACATGCCTGGGTTGCGGGCCAGGTCCCGGTAGGGGGGCACCCAAGAGGCAACCGCACATTGATGTTTCTCTCCCTTCCTCTCTCTCTAAACACAAATAAATAAAATCTTTTTAAAAATTTACTTTAAAGCAGTTTTTTTATTTGATGTTGAATGTTTTTATTTTTTGTTGCTTATGCAAAAAAGAGATCAATAATAACAGTAATGAACAAAGGCATCAATGTTTAGTAGAAACACCCAATCGTCAGAGCAAATAAAGATATGCCTCTTTATTCCCCAAAATACACAATGACAATGTATTTTTTAGTCTTTTTGTATTGTTGTGGAGTTACAGATGTCCCCATTTCCTCCCCATTACTCTTCCCCACCCTACCCACCTCCACCTCCCACATTCAATCCTTCCCTGCTCTTGGCTTTGTCCATGGTCCTTTATACATGTTTTAGATTTACAACAAAACTGAGCACGAATACAGAGAGGGTTTCCATATAGCCCCTTCCCCCCTATATGCACAATTTCCCTCACTACCAATATCCCCCATGAGAGTGGTACATTTGTTACACAGTTACTTGTTGACACATCCTTATCACCAAAATCTGTAGTTTACATTAGGATTCACTCTTAGTTTTGTCCATTCTATGGGTTTTGGCAAAGAGTATCATATAGAATATTTTCACTGGCTTAAAAATTCTTTGCTCTGCCTATTCCTCCCTCCCTCCCCTCCAATCCTTGGCAGCCACTGATCTTTTTGTTATCTCCATCGTTTAGCTTTTATAGAACGGCATACAGTTCAGTGGGCCCCAACCTTTTTTGGCACCAGGGACCAGTTTTGTGGAAGACAATTTTTGCATGGTCCGGGGTTGGGGGATGATTTCAGGCTGATGCAAGTGTATTACATTCAAGCTCATCTCCTGCTGTGTGTGCGGTCCAGTTCCTAACAGGCCCAGACTAGTTCCAGTTCATGGCCCAGAGGTTGGGGACCCCTGATAGAGTTGGAATCATACAATCGGTGGCCTTTTCAGGCTGGCTTCTTTCACCTAGTAATATGCACTCAAGTTTCTTCTATGTCCTTTTATGGCTGGGTTGCCTACTTTTTTTTAGAGCTGAACAATATTCCATTTTATGAATGAACCAAGATTTATTTAGTTATTCACCTACTGAAAGGCATCTTGGTTGCTGCCAGATTTTGGTAATTATAAATAAAGCTGCTATTAACATCCACGTGCAGGGTTTTAGATGGATATAAGTTTTTAATTCACTTGGGAAAGTACCAAGGAGCATGACTGCTGGATCATATGGTCAGAGTGTTCAGCTTTGTCAGAAACTGCTAAGCTGACTACCAGAGATGCTGAACTACTTTGTATTCCCACCAGTAATGAATAAGAGTTCCCACTGCTCCTTATCACCCAAAGCGCATAGCCTCCCCCATATTTGGTGATTTCAGTGTCTTGGATTATGTCATTCTAATAGGGAGGTAGTGGTACCTCATTGTTATTTAAATTAGCAATTCCCTAATGACATGTAATGTTCAATATTTTTCATATGTTTACTATCTGTGCATCTTCTTTGTGGTCTTCTTTGAGGTCTTTTACGCATTTTCAAACAGGTTGTTTTCTTAGGTTGCATTTTAAGAATTTGTAAATTTTGGATAATAATACTTTATCAGATATCCCTTATGCAAATATCTTCTTTCTGCCTGTTTTTAAAAATAAAATCAGACCCCCAACCTGATACCAAGCCTTGTGTATTTCCTGCAAACTTTAGCAGGGCCATGTAAGTACAAGATTCTATCAAATATGCTCTTCCTGGAAGGAAGGAGGGAGGACAATAGAGCTTCTCTAAGTAAGATACACTTTGTCAATGGCCAGAAGCCCAGCCTGACTGAATTGCAGATGGGCTTGCGCTTTGCAGAGGTGGATCTTCTGCACCAAGCCGACGTTGGAGAAAGCGGAGAAGGTAAAATGTGGATGAATATAAGATTGCAATCTGGAGAAGTCTGATTCTTCACCCCTAACACATGTTTCTAGGCTCTTTTTATTGACAAAGATGACAGTTACCCTCATTGTAACAACCATTCCATGAAATGTAACATGGGGCAAGGAGAAGGTGAACTGTCTTTTCTAACCCAGGGTATAGTGTTTCACTGTCAAGAGGCCCAAGGTCAAGTTGAATGCTGAAGTCTTACAAATGGATGAAGCACTAGAACCTGGTGTTATATGACAGAATTCCTCAGATTTAGCTTTTGATTCAAGAACCATAACTAGTCAAGATCTGTGGAGCTGAACAATATAAATCAATAAAGGTTAATAGACCTAAAGGAGATATATTGCCAGTGAAACCCAAGCTAATTACCCAAGAAATTAAAAGCCTACAACCACCAGGCCTCCGAATCAACACCAGCTGGAAATACACTAATGTAGTGTGTAGTCAGAAAGTGAGTTCTACCCCGCACTCAACTCAGTCAAAGCCAGGTGTTTATAGCTGGTGTCTATAGCTGGTGTCGGCGGGTCAGTACAGGTGCTCTGTCACTTATTAAAGATTTTGAACATCATTAGTCTCATCTAAATTGTTCTTTGAATATATTTTTGTTCATGGACAATCATCTTGCTT
Source organism: Carollia perspicillata (assembly GCA_004027735.1). Lineage (NCBI taxonomy): Eukaryota > Metazoa > Chordata > Mammalia > Chiroptera > Phyllostomidae > Carollia > Carollia perspicillata. Next base: position 17,442 of record PVKM010019506.1, read on the forward strand.
AATATAATTGACTTCTAGAAGGCTTCAAGTACAGCAGAGTTATAGATCTAAACTCTAATCAAATAATGGAAGAAGAGTGTGTTTTTTACCTAAAGTATGAAACCAGAATAAAAGTCATAGAGAAGAGTACTGCATGGGGCTCAGGACAGCTGGGGCTAGCCCCTGGTCCTGGTTTACTGTGGAAAACGAGTGAGTTACAATCTTTTGGCTCTAAAGTGTGCTAACACTGACTTTGGAAAGTGAAAGTAAACGTGTTCCGTGAGAAAACAAGTTCCTTTAAACAAAGCTATTTCTTGTAAATCAGGCAAGGAAAAGTGGGGAGAATATGTACTTGTAAACTCATGTGCCAGGTTACTCTTTTACACAATCAGTCACACTCAATAAAAAACCATCTCATGAATGCACCTTGTCTTATTCAAGTCCAGGGAAGGCATGAATGAATTTAGCATGAAATAGTGTTATGGTCGCTTTTTTTTCTCCTTCTGGAATCTGGACCTTTAGTTCACTGATCCTTCTCAGAATAAGCTGACAATATTTAAGGCAACTTGGCCAGCAAATTTAGCCATGCTTAAGCTTATAGCTTTCTGTATTTTTTTAGTCCTGTGTAAATATGTTCTGGAAGTCTTACAAGTATGGTTAGTTTTTTTTCTTTCTTTTCTTGATTCTATCTTCAGAAACAGAAGAAAATCGAAGAAACTACAGATGCAAAAAAGAGAGTAGAGAAAGAAAATAGAAAAAACACAGGAACAGGATTTAGGTCTGAGCATAAGAAAAATATCCATTTAATGTGTTCATTATAAGATTTTAAAACATTATAGAGATATAGTAGAGTCATTTGCTACAAAAAAGAACAGGAAAAGATTTTTAAACCTTTTTTTACAAATTGCATTTTTTTCTTTGAAATAATGATAACTTCTCAAATAGTCTCTTGAGGGTTAAGAACATCAGCTTTTACACAGAAGCAAATTATTGTGACTGTTTTTCCCCCACAAAGCATGATAAGCTAAATCTTGACAAGATATGCAAAGCATTAACTTAAAAGAAGACAGCTTTTTTTTTTTTCCTGCTGGGGTAGGATGAGGAAAGAGTTAGTCAATACTTGTCAGTCTCCAATTGTCAGTCTCTCATCACTCTAATTAAGGAAGGGAGCAGGGTTCTCTGGGAATCATGGACTTCTTGTTACAAGAAATTCAATTAGTTTTAAGCTGAGCAGCAGCAACCACCAGGGTTTTTCTGTCCTGAACAAAAATTCTGAGGATGTAACACTGAAATATGAACAGAAAGTAAATGGCAGGCCTGTCCATTAAATGAACTAGGGGGTTTTCTTAAGCTCTGGGGCCTCCTTTGGAGAACTTCCCTAGTTTGTGTGCTGAGTAGAAAGATGGGTAGAGGTCAAGAGGCCTAATAGGTTGCTTTGTTCCCTTTCCTGCCCAGCAACATTGGGCCTTTTGGGGGCATGGTTTTGAGCCACAATGTGTCTACAGTGATGTGCCTTTGGTAGGAATAGGATTCCGAGTTCTGAGCTTTTCTTTACATATCTCTGGGGATATTATTGTAAGTATAGCAAAGATCAAGAAGAATTTATTGTTTCTCATTAAAATTCGTGTGACTCCAAAACTCAACCCAGGCAAACCTACTCAAAGTGACTTAAGGCAGTCAAGGCCTATGTATATGAACGTTGTATGTTTTCCTACAAGCATTGAAGTCTAAGAGGCAGGTTTTTCTGTTCAAGTTCTGCCAAATCCATCAGCGACTGTAGGGAACCGTTCCACATGGCATGGAATTGTAGCTCAGCCTCCACGTGGAAAACCAATGGGAAGTGACTGACATGCAGGACCGTGCCCATGGAGAGGTTTTCCCATGGGGAATCAGGCCTGCATTGTACCTAGTCTGCTATGAGACTTGGTTTTGCTAAAACTCCCTCACCCTGAACTGAGGCACAAGGGCTTACTGTAACTTCCTAAAATCTGAGCTAAACCTCCCAAGTATGGAGTGTGACCAGTTCAACCACTTTCCCCTTGATCTGCAACATCCTTCCTTTTGAAGTAATTAGCAACATTCTTTTCTTTGTTATCTGTAAAAGGTAGTCCCCTGCAGTGAAACTGTGCATTGTAAATGAGGACTACCCTCCATGTAATGTACCCAGAGAAGCAATAAAAGCGTGTCCAGGCAGGGGCTGGGCTCTCTGGCCCTCTCGCCCTCTGTCTCTCAGAGAGTGGCCATGCCGTCCCTTTTCCTCCACAGGACTTCTGTTGTCTGTGAGTATTTGTTCATGAGCAGCCACAACACACACGGATCCTGCTGGCCAGGGTCCACCACAAGCGACCTCTGAGTAAAAGTCAGTTTAAATTTCTCCTTCCAAAGACAATGCAGACAGAAAAGTAACAGCCAAAATCATACTTCGAGTGCTCCAGAGGTAAGGATTATTATTTAACACTCAGTTGCCAAAATAATTATATATATGTTATGCATAATATATATACGTTATGCATAATATATATACTTGCATACATAGAATGAATATAATACCAGTTTGAATCCTTAATTCAGACAGAAAAGCATTTTAATTTGGTTGAGTGGGTTCAGTTACCTAGAAGCTGACTAATTATTTACCTTGAGTTGGTGAAATAATAATCTGGAATTTCCCAAGCACTGGGTGGGAGTTTTTAGGTGTTTTGAATTGAATCTAAGGTAATATGAGAGGGCAGTTTATATCCAATGCAGAAACTGTGCCAAAGCTTTATTAATCTTAAAAAGAAAAAAAGCCTTCCTTGAGTGGAGAGAAAATCATAATAAGCATAATAATAAAAGGAAAGGAATACTAATAGTACATTTTAAAAACTAGCTTTGGATATAGGTGAACTCAGGATTTGTATTTAGGGAGTCAAAGAAGTTTGTTTTTATTTCAAGCTGTTTCTCCCCCTCATAGGTTATGCAGGCCCGAAAGGTTTCGTGCCTTTTTTTTCTCCACTCTTCAATTGTTCAGTCTAAAATTGGATTCCATTGCTTTTTGTGTTATTACCAGTTATGTCAGAAAGAGGAGGAACTGTGCATTAATAAATCCAGTAAACTTGAGGGGTTATTAGAATAAACCTTACAGGTATGAAGAGAGTTTACAAATCCTGGCTCTGTTGCTACTGCAGTCTCAGCTTTCACCTACATAAATGGACACTGAGATATTAATTCAAGAAATAGAAGGTGAAACAGTCAAAATGAGTCCAAAGAAAATGACTCATGGAGGTCGAAGATAGTGGCAGAGTAGGTAGAAGTTACACTAACAACTTGCTAGGACCAAACCAGAATTACAACTAAATTATAGAAAAATCATCCTAAATAACCAAATGAACACTAGTTGGAGAGAAGCCTTATAACAAAGGATTTACAGAAAAAACACACATTACATCAATGAGACTGGTAGGAAGTGCTGAGGCGCAAGGCAGCTGGCTGCGGCCCCCATAGGTGGCAGCTGAGAGGCATATATCAGCAGCCGGGGGTCCCCCCTGAGAAGGGTAATGTCTAAAACCCCAAGTTGGGCTCCTCAGCTTATAGCACCAGACCCAGAGAAGGAACTCAAATAACATCTGGCTGTGAAAAGCAGCAAGATCTTTGTTTGCCAGGGAGAAATGACTAGAGAGGCAGAGAGCCTCTTAAAGGTCCAACAACAAAATTTTGTTTGCAGCCACTTACCCTGGGCTCTGGCAGAAAGAGGGGAGAGCAGACTAGAGCCACATAAGGGAACTCTGGGGATGGTGGTTCTGGGGAGAGAGCTGAAGGGTCAGTCACCAGGATCCCTGTGCTGACTCATTCCCATACTGCAGAAGCCATATCTCTTGGGCAGAGCACTTCCTTCCAAGTGGCATCAGCCTGAGGGGAAGCAATAGCCCAACCTGCAGGAATCCCTCTTACCCTACCCTACACACCTTAAGACAGGCTACTGAAGCATGCGGGTGGAGGCACTTTCATTAACTCAGCTTAACAGAAAGTGTGGAGGAAGAGGTGAGTCTCTGGGAGCATTGAGACTTTAGCTGACCCTCCTCCCGGCCTGGCATTGGTAAAGGTCAGCCTTGATGTGCAGCTTGGTTCTTTCTGCACACACCCAGGCCCAGCAAAGGAAGCCACGAACTGCGGATCACTGATAGCTCCCAACAGGTTGCTCAGGACCAGTCACAGTCAGTGTCTGATACAGGGCTGCACCAGAGTCTTTGTGGATTTACCTAATACATAGAAACAAACACAAAATAGGAATGGCCAAAATAGGAAGACAAAGAAACAGGCCCCAAATGAAAGAACAAGAGAATTCCCCAGAAGAAGAGCTAAAAGAAATGGAGGCAAGAAATTGATCATATATAGAGTTTAAAGTAATGATTATAAGGATATTCAACAACATAAAAAAGACACAGAAACCATGAACAAGAACCAGTCAGAATCAAAGAATGCTGTATCTAAAATAAATGATACACTGGAAGGAATAAACTGTAGGTTAGATAAAGCAGATGATTGGATCAGTGATTGGGAAGACAAGGTAGAAAAAAATACCCAAGCAGAGCAACAAAAAGAAAAAATAATTTTTTAAAAATGAGGAGATTTAAGGAAACTTTGGGAAAACATAAGTGTAACAACATCTGCATCATGGGGATACCAGATGGAAAAGAGAGTGAGCAAGGGATAGAGAACCTATTTAAGGAAATAATGACTGAAAACTTCCATAGCCTGGTGAATGAAAAAGACACACAAGTCCAGGAAGTGCAAAGAGTCCCAAATAAGTTGGACCCAAAAAGGCCCACATGAAAACACATCATAATTAAAATGGCAAAACAAAAAGACAAGAGAGAACCTTAAAAGAAGGAAGAGAAAAGCAGTTAATTACCTTCAAGGGAACTTCCATTAGATTGTCATCTGATTTCTCAATAGAAACATTTCTGGTCAGAAGGGATGGGCATGAAATATTCAAGGTGATGAAAAGGAAGGGCCTACAACCAAGTTTACTTTATCCAGCAAGGTTATCATTTAAAATTTAAGGAAAAATAAAAAGCTTCACAGACAAAAAAAAAGCTAAAGGAGTTTGTTACTAATATTGCAACAATGTTAAAGGGTTGAAGAAGAAGAAGAAGAAGAAGAAGAAAACAGAAGAAAAGAGTTAAAAAATAAAATGGCAGTAAATACCTACCTATAACATATCACTTTAAATGTAAATGGCTTAAATGCTCAAATCAAAAGACACAGGGTAACTTAATGGATAAGAAAACAAGATCCATATATATGTGCTGTCTCCAAGAGACCCACCTCAAGACAAAAGATAGACACAGACTAAAAGCAAAGGGATAAAAAAAGATATTTCAGGCAAATGGAAAGGAAGAAAAAGCTGGGGTAGCAATAATCATATCTGAAAAATAGGCTTTAAAACCAAGACCATAGTAAGAGACAAAGAAGGACACTACATAATGATAAAGGGAACAATTCAACAAGAGGGCATAAGCCTAGTAAATTTTAAGCACCCAATATAGAAGCACCTAAATATGTAAGGCAAATCTTGATGGACATAAAGGAAGAGATTGACAGAAAAACATTATAGTAGGGAATTTTAACACCCCATTGACTTCATTGAACAAGGAGTCAGCGGCCTTAAATGACATACCGGATCACATTGATTTAATTGATATATCCACAGCACATCACCCCAAAACAGCAAAATATACATTTTTTCAAGTGTACATGGAACATTTTCTAGGATAGACCACATATTAGGACACAAAACAAATCTCAATAAATTTAAGAAAATTGAAATCATATCAAGCATCTTCTCTGACCACGATGCTATGAAATTAGAAATCAATCACAAGAAGAAAACTGAAAAATACAAACATGTGGAAGTTAAATAACATGTTATTAAACAATGAATGGGTCAACAATGAGATCAAGGAAAAAATCAAATATTCCTTGAAACAAATGAAAATGAGAGCACAACAACCCAAAATCCATGGGACACAAAGAAGGAAGTCCTAAAAGGACAATTTACAGCATTACAGGCATATGTCTAGAAACAAGTTAAAGCTCAAATAAACAATGTAACTTTATACTTAAACAAAGTTGAAAAAGAATATTAAACAAAGCCCAAAGTGAGTAAAAGGAAGAAAATAATAAATATTAGAGCAGAAGTAAATGAAATAGAGTCTAAAAAATACAAAATACCAATATATCCAAGAGCTGGTTCTTTGAAAGGATAAATAAGATTGACAAACCTTTAATCAGATTCAGAGAGAGAGAGAGAGAGAGAGAGAGAAACCCTGTTGGAAACAGCCCTGCCTGGTTTCAGAAGTTGTAATCCCCTCATGGCTAAGGCTGAGTGAAAGACCTCGGGACCATAAGCCACTAAGGAGACAAAGCTTATCTCTCTGACAGGGGCACCACCTCTGCCCCCTTTACTTCATCCTGCTTGGCCCTGAGCTTGACCGGTTAGCCAATGGTGGGTAAGATTCCTCAAGGGAGGGATGACCAAAAACAGTCATGGTCACGAAGGGGTCCCCAGGGAAGGATTTGGGGGACTATAGAAAAAGTGAATAATAGAATCCCCTTGGCTTTGACATAGCTTGAGTCCTCATTCTGTGTGTGAGAAGTCTCCTAATCTCCTGGCTGTCTTACTTCCCCTGCCTGACTTAAACCTGAAACAATGACAGAGGATGCTGTAGCCCTGCACTGGAAAG
>PVKM010019507.1:0-24149 GCA_004027735.1 Carollia perspicillata
TTACTCATTTACTGATTGACCCTTGGGCTGTTTCAAAATCTTGTTTATTGTAAATAACACTGCTACAAACATAAGGGTGTGTATTTTCTTTTGAATTGATGTTTCAGGATTCTTATTATATATTCCTAGGTCTTATGATATATTCCTAGGAATTGCTAAGTCAAAAGGCAGTTCCATTTTTAATTTTTTGGAGGAAACTCCATACTGGTTTCCACAGTGGCTGCACCAGTCTGCATTCCCACCAATAATGCACTAAGTTTCCCTTTTCTTCATATCTTCACCAACACATATTTGTTGAATTATTAATAATAGCCATTTTGACAGATGTGAGGTGATATCGCATGGTGGTTTTAATTTGCGTCTCTCTGATGGCTAGTGACGTTGAACTTTTTAAAAAAAATATCTATGGGCCCTGTGTATGCCATCCTTGTAGAAATATTTGTTCAGGTCCTTGGTCCATTTTTGAGTTGGATTGTTTGTTTTCTTGGTATTGAGTCATTTAAGTTTTTATGTATTTCGGAGATTAAACCCTTGTCCAATGTATCATTGGCAAATATATTCTCCCATACATTGAGTCCCCTTTTCATTTTGATGATGGCTCCTTTGAAATTTTCTGTGCAGAAATTTTTTAATTTGATGTAGTCCAATTTGTTTATTTTTCCTTTGTTTCCCTTGTTCCAGGAGATATATTAGCAAAAAACATTCCTGTGTGAGACATCTGAAATTTTACTGCCTATGTTTTCTGTTAGGATTTTTATGGTAATATGACTTATATTTAAGTTTTTTATTCATTTTGAGTTTATTCTTGTGTACGATGTAAGTTGGTAGTCTAGTTATTTTTCTTGCATGTACATTTCCAATCCCCCCCCCCACCATTTATTGAACAGACTGTCTTTATCCATTGAATGCTCTTGCTTCCTTTGTCAAATATTAATTGACCAAAGACATGGATTTATTTCTGGGCTCTCTATTTTGTTCCATTGATCTATGTTTCTATTCTTATGCCAGTAGCAGACTGCTTTGATTACAATGGTCTTATAGTTTAGTTTGGTTTCAAGTATTGTGATCCCTTCAATTTTGTTCTTTCCAAGATTTCTGATGCAATTCAGGATCTTTTTTTGGTTCCATATAAATTTATGGAGTATTTGTTCTAGATCTGTGAAATGTGCCATTGGTATTATAACAAAAATTGCACTGAATCTATAGATTGCTTTGGGAGTATGGGCAGTTTAATGATGTTAATTCTTTCAATCCATGAGCACAGTATATGCTTCCACTTATTTGTATCTTCCTCAATTTCTTTCTTCAGTGTCCTATAGTGTTTCAAGTACAGGTCTTTAACCTCCTTTCTTAAATTTATTCCTAGGTACTTTTTTTGTTTGTTTGTTTGTTTTTGTTGTAATAGTAAATGGGATTGCTTTCTTAGTTTTTCTTTCTGGTAGTTTTTACTGGTGTATAAAAATGCCACCAATTTATGAGTATCAATTCTGTATCCTGCTACTTTGCCAGATGCATTCATTAGGTCTGATAGTTTTTGGCTGTTCCCCTTCATTTTTATTTCCAGTTTGGTGTTGGGAGGAGGTGAGAGAAAGATCTTGATACTCTGCCACCATTTTGTGAATTCTCTTTTGATTCTGCTTTAGTCTCATATTTATTAAATCTTTAAAGTAATTTTTACATAAAATATAATGTTGATTCTCACATATTTACAGTCAGTCTTATTCATAAATCCTCAAAAAAAACCATTGAACAATTTTGTCACATGTGAAAAAACAAATGTATATTTTCTTTATAATTGTATTAAACTGATATATTAATTTTAGGAGAACTGACATCTTCGGGGTACTAATTTATTTTTTATTAGATTCCTGGTTTCTCTTGCTATTCAGTTTTTCTCTGTTTCTTTGGAATTAATAACTATTGGCCCCAGAAGTACCTGTATCAAAGAAAAATCCTAGAACATCATTATGCAGGATTGCAAAAATTATTATAGGAGTCCTGAATGAATTACATAAAGGCTAATCCAGTCTTGGAAATATTTACATCTCTTTTTTACAAGAGAAAAAATTGGCCATTAGGATTTGCGAAATTAAATACTATCTAGAGACACAATATATATGGTAACCAAATGATTTTTACCACTTGAAGATTATATTAATCATTTAAAAAAATACAATGTGATGAAAACTATGCTGTGAAATTTTATTGTTGAATCATTAAACAAAAAAAGTGCTGAAAATGAAAGCAATACTTGAACACAGAAAGACAATATATATCAAAATATAAAATTGTTGGTTAGATGTCTGAGTTAGATGTGTGGATGGGTAAACCATGAACCTATGGTCACTGTCACAGACCAGCACTCATGTCAGGAAGTTAGTCAGATTAGATGATTATCTAAAATAGGTCAAATGATTATATTAAAATAGGTCAAACATCAGTATTTATAATAGTACACAGGTGTAAGGCAGGGGTCCAGGTGTCCTGAAATGAAGTACAGTCTAAGAATGTGATGGCATGGGGAAATGTTTCTAGATGAATCCGAAGGAACTACAGGGTCCAGCAGAAGTAATGCCATTGAGTGTGGTTGGCAGGGTATGTGAATATCTCACATGAGATGGACAGAACTTTGTACATTTCACCTAAAATGTCATATGGTGTGCTTGACTATGATATTGTTCTGTTATAGAGTTACATGCTTATGATTTTGTAACAAACGATATTTATGTAATAAAAAAGGGGTGCTATTTGTGCCAGACCTCTATGTAATGGTACATTTCAAGTGCTTGTGTGGGAAAATATTTCTTGTTGAGCCATGCTATGTAGAGAAAACACATAAAGGTTAAAATAATAGAATTTTACAGTGTTTTTCTTTATGTTTCCAGAGGCAATAATTGTTTTGTGGGTTTTTGATAGTAACATACAAAGACATAACTATAGACTTTTGAATCATTTCTCTTTAATAGAGATGGATTTTTTCTGAGCCATATCAAGGTCACAATGTATACTATATTACCAAAGATGTGCATTAGCAATGTGAAAGGTGTAATTATAAAGATATATTCAAGACTTGTAAAGAATCAGGAACATGCAACCCATAAAAAGATAAAGAAAAACAGATAATAGGAACAACTTTTGAGAGGGCTCGGATGTTAGACTTAGTAGACTTAAAAACAAGTATTATAATTAGGTTCAAAAACTAAAGAAAATTATGTTTAAATAAGTTAAGAAGACAACAATGCTTTATAAATAGAGAATATCCATAAAAAGTGGAAGTATTTCTTTAAAATGAGAAGATGGAAAGAAACTTTACTTTGGGTGATGGGTGCACGGTGGAGTATGCAGATGATGTTCTGCTGAGTTGTACACTTAAAAGCTGCATGGTTTTATTAACCAATGCCACCTCAATAAACTCAATAAAAATAATAAAATAAAATGATAAACCCAGATTTAAAAATACTAAGTGCCCTGGATCAGCACTTATAGTATAGCTCAGTTGGATAGATCATTTGGTTAGAACACTATCCTCATATGCCAAGCTGTAGGTTCAATCTCTGCTCGGGGCACATAAAAGAAGCAACTATTGAATGCATAAAACAAGTGGAACAATAAACCAATGTTTCTCTCTCTCTCAAATTAATAGATGTAATTTAAAAAAAGAAAAAAGACCATGACTAAAATGACAAATTCATTCAATGGATTCAACAGTAGATTTGAGATGGTGGGGAAAAATCAATGAACTTAAGATAGTTATATATAGAATGTAAGAGGTCTGTCCAGATAAACTCCAGCCACTGTTAATATAACAAGAACAGTTTGAACACGCATCGTCAATGTAAGCTGGCAGCCAAGGAGAGTGGACTGGAATGTGCATGTGTGAACAATGATGACTTCATTGTACTATTCAGTGCAGGTGGTAGACGCTGTTGAGTGAGCATGTGTACTGTGTGGCCATTGTATTCAAAATGACTGAGTAAGTAAAGCAATGAATCTGCATTACATTTTGTGTTAAGTTTGAATATTCCTCCATGGAAACTATTTGTATGATTCAGAAGGTTTTGGGGGATGATAAAATGAGTACAGCACAAATAAAAGTGTGGCACAAATCCTTCAAAGATGGCTGAGAATCTGTTGAAAGTGATCCACATTATGGAAGGCCGGCAACAAGCAGAACACCTGAGAATGTTGAATGTGTGTGGGCTGCAATCAACAGTGATCGGTGACTGACAATGTGAGAACTAGACGCTGGTCTTGGGATTTCAGTAACTACTGTGTCCAAGATTTTGATGCAGGATCTTGACATGAAATGTTGTGACAAAATTCATTCTGTGGCTTCTGCCACCAGAACAGAAGGAACCTTGTGCTGCAGTTGCTAATGATGTTGGCGGAACTCTGAGAGTTCTCAAGGTGCCTTGTCAAAGGGGAATGAGGTCTTATTGTCCTATGTACAATGTTTCTTGTATCTTCTTCAATAAATGCCTCTATTTTCCGTAGTGTATGGCTGGATACTTTCTGGACAGATCTTATGTAATATGAAGACAGAGGGGAAAAGGAATGAAGGAAAATGAACCACCTCAGAAAACTTGGGACATTATTAATTATCCTATCATAAATAATAAGAGTAAGAGATGAGAAAATAAAGAAACAAAAATTATCTGGAGAAAAATGGTTAAAGCTTGGCAAATTCAGAAACATAAATGCAAACATTAGAGAAATTCCGTAGACTCCAAGTAGTACAAATATAAAAAGATCAATCCAGAGACACATCATATGTAGTCAAAATAGAAAAGGACACAAGAAACTCTTGGAAGCAATAAGAAAAACTACTTATCACATACAATGGAATCTCAATAAGATTAATAGCTGATTTATCATCAGAACTAATGGAAGCAAATGATACCGTGAGAGGACATATTAAGAGTGCTAAAGAGAAAAAACATGAAACATAACTTTTATATGTAGAAAAACTATCTTTCAAAATGTAAGTAAATTAAGATATTTCCAGATGAACAAAATTTAGAGGATTTGCTGTTGGCAGACCCACCTTATTAAAAACAACAAAGTTCCTCAGGATGAATGCAAGTGACACCAGAATAATTTAAAAGTACATGAGAAATATGAAATACTAGTTAATGCAATTGTGTAGGCAATTATAAAAGACAGTATGGTGCATGTTGTTTGTATTAACTAATTTAAAAATTGACTGCAGGCATGATAGGCATATCACTTGATTGTTGAGCCTGCGGCACATAGAAACGTGCTTAACAATAACAGCACAAATAAAATAACTAGAAACAAGCCTATATTGGAATAAGGAAATGACACCATATGGTAACTCAAGTACACAGAAACAAATGAAGAGCATAAAGAGAAATCAGGAGAAACAGAAATGGATAATTTTGTGTGTGATAATTTTCTCTCAGATTGAAGAACTTTCCTCAGTGTTTTCCTTTAGTATATCTTAATGTTTTCTTTAGTATATCTTAGTGTGGTTTATTAACAACATATTCTCTCAACTTTTGTTTGAAATATTCTTTCTTTTGTTTTTATTTTTTTAAAGATTTTATTAATTTATTTTTTAGAGAGAGAAGAAGGGACAGAGAAAAAGAGGGAGTGAAACATCAATGTGAGAGAGAAACATCAATGGGTTCCTCTCAAGTGCGCCCCATCTGTGGCATGAACCCACAATCCAGGCATGTTCCCTGACCTGGAATCAAACCAGCTACCTTTTGCTTTGCAGGACAATGCCCAACCAACTGAGCCACAGTGGTCAGGGCATGTCTTTACTTTTCAATGTGATTTTTGTCAGGTATAGAAATCTATTATGATGGCTATTTCATTTTTTTCCCTCATCACTTTAAAGATGGCATTTCAAGACCTGTCTTGCATTGTTTCTGATGAGATGTCAGTTATCTTTTCTTGTTGTTCTTCTGTTTGAAGTGTCCATATTCTTAATCTATTAGAATTTTTTTTTAAGACTGGCCTTTGATAATTTGATTACGATGAAATATGAGGTTTGTCCAGAAGGTATCCAGCCATGTAATGTGAAAAATAGAGACATTTATTGAAGATGATACAAGATACAAGAAACATTATACATAAGACAATAACACCTCATGCCCCTTTAAAGTAGGCACTTTGGGTCCTCACTCAATTCTTCCAATTGCCATCAGCTGCCCCATTGTATTTTCCTGAATCTCAGTGATGGTCTGAAATCTCTTCCCTTTCAAAGGTTATTTTAGTTTTGGGAAAAGCCAGAAGTCACAGAGCATCAAATCTGGGCTGTAGAGGGGCTGAGTCACCTGGGTGATTTGGTGTTTCATCAAAATACTCAGCATAAGATGTGATCCACAAGTGGGCACATTGTTGTGATGAAGCTGCCAGTCACCAGTTGCCGATAGCAGCACCCTTCTGAATGATCTGAATAATTTCCATGGAGGGAGGTTCAAGCTTACTACAAAATTCAAGGCAGATTCGTTGCTCTACTCACTCAGTCATTTTGAATGTGATGGTTTGAGTGAGTACACAGCACATGCTCACTCAACAGTGTCTGCTTCCCCCACTGATTGGTACAGTGAAGTCATCAATGTTCATGAATATCCATCCCAGTTCTCTCTCCTTGACTGCCAGGGTATGTGGATGTTGTGTTAGCCATCTTCATTACATTAACAGTGGCTGGATTTGTTTCCAGACAAACCTCACATAGTTTTAATTGTACTTACATGAGTTCACTGAGCATTTTAAATAACATAGGTTATTTCATTTTAAAAATTATTTCTCTTCTTCTTTTGAAATTCTAGTTACACAAGTGCTATGTTGTTCTACATGTACTTTACAAGCTATTCTTAGATTTTTAAAGTACTTTTCTCTGTGGTCTTCAATTTGGATAATTTCTATTGACCTAATTTCATGTTCATTGGTCTTCCTCCTAATGTATTCAGTTTGTTATTAAGCCTAATATCCAATAAATTCTTAATTTAAGATTTAAGAAAAATTTATTCTAGAATGTCAATTTGATTTTTAGAAATTTTATTTCTCTATTATAAAATAGATTTTCCCTGTTCTGTCTATCTTCATATTTCTTTAACATATTTATAATGTACTTTCAAAGTATAACCTGCTAAATTCTACATATATGATTTATTGGTGGGCCTGCTTCTCTATTTTTATTTTTCTCTTCTCTCATGTCGCATCATTTTTCATAATATATAGGACCACACATTTAAATGAGCCAAGGGATTTGTAGTAAAAATTGTTTCCTAAGAGAGGGTATATCACTTTCTCTGTTAGGCAACTAGGATGAAGAGCTGATTATTTTTTTCTCTTCTGTTTTGACTTTACTTATGCAACATTATGTCTGACAGATACGTGTATCTATGTGTGAAGCAACAGATAATGTTTATTGCTGTGGCATTTTCTACTTAATTGATTTACCACTATTTACTTGTCTAGTCTTTCACTGACATATATGTGGGTTGTTTGCAGTTTTTTTAATTATATTTTATTAATTATGCTATTACAGTTGTCCCAATATTTTCCCCTTTGTCCCTTCTACCCAGCACCCCCTACTCCCTCAAACAATCTCTATACCTTGGTCATATCCATGGGTCATGCATATAAGTTCTTTGGCTACTCCTTTTCCTATACTGTACTTTATATCCTCATGGTTGTTCTGTAACTACCAATTTTTTTACTTCTTAATCCCTTCACCTTTCATCCATTCCCTCTGGCAACCATGAAAACATTCTCTGTATCTATACTTCTACTTCTATTCTGCTTTTTTTTTATTTTGTTTTTTTTTAGATTCAATTGTTGATAGATATGTATTTATTGCTATTTTATTATTAGTTGTTTTGATCTTCTTCTTTATTTTTAATAAGTCCTTTTTAACATTTCATATAATAATGATTTGGTGATGATGAACTCCTTTAGCTTTACCTTGTCTGGGAAGATGTTTATCTGCATTTTGATTCTAAATGATAGTTTTTCTGGGTAGAGTAATCTTGGTTGTAGGTACTTGCTTTTCACCACTCTGAATACTTCTTGCCCATACTTTCTAGCCTGAAGAGAAATAAACTGATGATCTTCTGGGAGCTGCCTTGTAGGTAATTAACTGCTTTTCTCTTGCTGTTTTTAAGATTCTGTCTTCATCTTCAAACTTTGGTCTTTTAATAGTGATGTGTCTTAGTTTGGGTCTCTTTATGTCCATCTTGTTTGGGACTCTCTGTGTTTCCTGGACATGTATATCTATTTCCTTCACCAAATTAAGGGAGTTTTCTTTCATTATTTTTTCAAATAGAGTTCCAATTTCTTGCTCATTTTCCTCTCCTACGGGAATTCTGGTAGACTGCATCTGGGTTGCAACCTGAATTTCACTTTACCTCCTATTTCAAATGTCTTTAGAGTGGGATCCATCCTGAGTGATTACAGGTCCCCCCTTGGGTGAAATTTGGGATTGAAGCACTATAGTACATGCTAATTTTCCCTCTGGTTTCCAGCCAAGCCAATAGCAACCTATGCTGCCATACCTTTTGGCAAATTCCCATGGGGATGCACTTCCTGGCTAGAAGAATCAGCTCTGAGTTTGGGGATGCTATAGATTCTAATCTGTCATGCTAGCCCATGAGACTATTAACAACTCTTCTGTGTTTCTTGCTATCCCAGAAGAGTTTTCTGCCCATGGCCAGTCCATATTTTGCCCATTTATTCCCAGATGTGTTTAATACTTACAGACAGGTAAGTGACACTGGTATTTGCTCAAAAAGGCCCCCTTTCTCCTTGGAAAATAAACTACTTATTTTAGACTTCTTTTCTAAAATACATATACATCACATATATTATGCTTTTTAAAATTGTTCTAGTTATTGTGGTGATAATTATATTCACTTGTACTTCTTAATTGGATACGGAACATTCCAGTGCTTATTCATGTTTATGTACTGTCTTAACTAGTAATTGATATATTATAGTTGTTTTTATTCATTATTAAAGTAGTGTGTTTTACAGGTGTTGGTAACCTCCACAATCATCAATAGAGTATCTGTGTCATAACAACAGCTATTACTGAGGAGTTGTTACCATAAGCACACTAGGTAATATGTGTAAAACACTTGAAACAGAGCAGTCCTGTAAGTTAAGGAATATTATTAACCCTATTATACACATGGAAAAAGTGAGCCATGGAGAGTTTAGGTGACCTCTCAAGGTCCTGCACTTTGTAAATATTGGCATCTGGATTCAAATCCAAGCAGTTTTCTTCAGAGTCCTAGCCCTTAGTCACTTTACTGTATTGTGGTCTTGAGTGAACACTTAACATTGATTTTTAACAGGGCTGATCTTTACTCTTCTCTTTTCTTCATACTCTAAAAATATATTTTTATGTAATCCTCTAATTATACCATTCTATTCCATACCTTATTCTCTTTCCATACACTTTTTAGTCTGCTATGAAGAACAAAGATCTATCTGTCCTTGAGAATTTAGCTCAGTTATCAACTTCTTCAGAAACTTTTACCACTTTGTTAGAAATTTAACCTTTTACGTACATCACCTTAGAATGTAGCCTAGCATATGTAATGTATTTCTGTATGTTGTCTCATTCATTAGTCCATGAGACCCTTGAGAGTAGGAAGTACAGCATGTCCATATGTGTTTATACACAACAAATGATTCTTGACATCTAATAGTCACTGAGCACACATTTACCAAATTGATTTTAATCTCTATCTGTTCTTGAAATTGATTCTCAAGAGGAGTTTCAAAGGTTAAAAGTCTCTGTGCTGTATTACACTTATTTTGCTCCAAAAGTTAAAACATAATAGATCAAAATAAACATTGTCATCTTGGCTAAAGTTAAAATAGAAGAAATGTAGTTATTTAAAATTATGAAAGTCTTCATTTTAATTTTTATAGGTTTAATAGTTAAAAAATTTAATCTCCTATTTCACATTAAACTGCTATTCACTCTTAACTAATAATACCTTTATGTGCCTGACACTTCAG
Organism: Carollia perspicillata; assembly: GCA_004027735.1. Taxonomy (NCBI): domain Eukaryota; kingdom Metazoa; phylum Chordata; class Mammalia; order Chiroptera; family Phyllostomidae; genus Carollia; species Carollia perspicillata. Next base: position 10,003 of record PVKM010019507.1, read on the forward strand.
GTGGAATGATTAAATTATGCACTTGTAGAAAGATCTCAGAAAGCAATGACAGGTATTACAAACCTACTATGTTCCTGTGTACTTAAAAAGTACTGTACTTAAAATTTAAGACCCTTATTTTAATTCATTGTTTCTCTTGTATTTGATATTCTTCTTTTCTTTTTGATTCATATAAGAGTATAAATTTTTATTTCTTTAAACTTGGCTTTGTTTTTCACTGAATTTATACCATAAAACATGTATTGTTCAGCTTTGCTAGTTACTTTAAGCAAGGAAGTAGAGGTACAGAACGATTTCTCTTGCTCAAGTGAAAGAGATTTGAAAGGACATTTTTTAAAAAACAGAGACAACAGTAAGCTGCATACAGAGATATTAAGTCAGCGCATAAAGTCTTCAAATCTACTCCTTCCGCTATTTCTGTAGAGAACATGTCTTGCTGTATTGAATGGATTAAACAGTTTCTCACTGATTTTTAAAGCTGAAGTCCTTCAACAAAAGTCTGGGTTAAGCAACTTCAAATAACTTCATTTTTAGCTTTACGAAGTTGTTCATGCTTAGGACCATCTTGGATTCTTTTAATGCTCTTGCTTTACTGTGGAATGTATGCCATCTGTCCAGAAAGTATCCTGCCATGTACTATGGAAAACAGAGACATTTATTGAAGAAGATACAAGATACAAAAAACACTGTATGTAGGACAGTGATGCCTCAGTACCTTTCAAAGTAGGCACCTTGGGGCCTCACAGTTTTCTCAGCTTCTCTTCCACTGTTCAAAACACTGCAAAATCCTTTGTTGGAATCGCCATCAGCTGCCCCTTTGTATTTTCCTGAATCTCATTGACAGCTTGAAATTTCTTCCCTTTCCAAGGTGAATTTAGTTTTTTGAAAAGCCAAAAGTCGCAGGGTGCCAAATCTGATTCTTTGGTAGCTGCTTGAATCAAGTCATTAGCAACTGCAGCATGATGTTCCTTCTGCTCTGATAGCAGAAGCCACAGAATGAATTTTGCCACGACATGTTTCATGCCAAAACATTGCGTCAAAATCTCAGACACAGTAGTTTTTGGAATTCCCAGATCGGCTTCTATTCTCACACTATCAGTTGTTGATCTTTGTCGATTGCAGCCTGTACATATTTGACATTATCAGATGTTCTGCTTGTTTCAGGCCTTCTAGAATGTGGATCACTTTCAACAGATTCTCAACCATCTTTGAAGCATTTGTGCTACACTTTTATTTGTGCTGCACTCATTGCATAATCTCTGAAAGCCTTCTGAATGGAGATATCAATACTTGTCTTGTGGGATCACAACAGGGAGCAACTGATATAATATATAAAATAGTCAGCGTAATTCCTGACACACTGTATAAGCTCCCAAAGTCATAGATATTTTTATATCTACCCTGCTACTCTTACTACTTTCTAGCCACCAGACTTGGTGGCCAGACACACAGAATCAAAGAAAACATAACCCCTCATCTCAAGAAGCTCAAAGTCTACTGAAAAAGACCAAACTAGCACAAAAATCCACAATATAGTATAATAAGTGCTGTTAAAATATTAAGCAGGTACATTTTCAAGTAAAGTGGACCAAAGCAAGAACCTGGTGGGCAATATGTACTTTACCAACTTCACTGAAACTTATCACTAGCCAGCAAATTTTGCCTGGCTATTAACTATTTTAATTTTTGACTACTTTTTGTTTAATTTACTTAGTTTTATTTCTATTTAGAGTTTATACATTTTTGTAAAGCTAAGCATCGTGACTTGAATTTAACTATGGACTTGAATGTCCTTTGGACTTGAATATCAAAAAATAGAGCACACCTCTGAGCCCAGAAGTGTTGTCCTGTCTTGTAATTAGAGGACATCTTATACCAACAATGAATCTTTTAAAATACACACAACATGTGCTAGGACACAGGCATGGTGTGAACATTTTATAGAGTGAGTGTCGATCAGCTTTGTCAAAATAATTTCAGGTGTTTAGAGATCATTCGTATTTTCCTATTATTCTTATGATATTGAGGCAATTTCCCCAATTTCAAAGCATTAACATGTAATAGTTTAATATTAAAGAAGATTCGGTAAGACACAGTGGAGCATTTTGCAGAGAACTGTAAACTTCCAGGGTACAGGAGTGAATGTGATCTAGATTATAGTAAAATGTTCTGCTGAAGCTTGGAAGTCAGGAGCAGCAGCTGGAATTAGAAAAAAGATGCAGCACACATAATAACTTCCTCTATTCTCTAGATATCCCTCCGTTACAATGTCTGAGAGGAAACGAAAAGTATGAGTCTTTAAGTGATACAAAGAGCAGGAAAATCTGATATTGTTTTTTTTCATCATTAAATACAAGTGAGGGTACGTGGGCATGGGCAGGAAAGTAAGTGCTTAGAGATAAACATAAGTAACTAGGAATCAAAGAAAAATACAAATAATTCAAGCATGGATTGGAAATAGGAATACTTAGGAATAGAAATTGAGAAGAGATAAAATTAAACAAAATTCAATATTTGAAACAGAGAAAAATGACATCAATCCAATCTTTTTAAAGAAACAAAAACAAACAGTCTTAGCTGAAATAGTCTTATAGTTTCCTTCATTGTTCTTCTCTATTAGTTTCTAGGTAGGAAAAAAACCCACGGTTTTTGCTCATTTGCTTACTATTCTCTATAGCTAAAATAACTGGGGAAGGGAAGATAAAAGTCACCCAAGGAGAGACACCTATGGTCGGGAGGGGGAGGGAGGCTGAGTCAGTCCTTTGACCCAATTGTACCTGAGTCTGTTACACCACCTGTCCTTTCTGAGATATAATTGTGTCTTTTTACAAGTTTTGGGAAAGTGTAGCAAATTAAATGTACAGATTTTAAATGTTTCCTATCTCAAGTCTTTGTACTCTTAACTTGCTTTGTAATCTGTCTTGCACTAAATATTCGTCTTACTTTGCTGATTTCCTCTGTTACTGTAGTTCACTTAAGGTTCAGTTTTAGGAAGTTAGATTTTTAATAAGATTTCTTTAAATGGTTTCTATATTTAGCCAGTCTTGCAGTTCTCAACAGTACATGGAAGAGCAAATAAGGAGGTTAAATAAATTAGCTTCTTTAAATACTAGATGAAACCAAAATTGGGGCTCTCTAACTTCTAAAACTTGGAAGCAGTGTTGGCAAACAAAATCTATCAATAGCCTAACATATACCTCTTCATAAAGGACTTCTTTATCCTGCTCATCATAGTAATGTTTCTTCCGTTTCCAAGAGTGGTCCTTTCCCTCCAAATGTTTTCAGCAGACAGATCTCTCTGTTCTGAAGGGCATTTATTCAGGTCCTATGCTGCTGCTACATGTTAATTTATGTATATGAAGAAAGATATCAAATATGGAATAATTAGTTTCTGATTCTGTTTTAAGAAGACAAAACAATCAGGCCTTACTTTTTAAAACAATGTGAAGCTTGGATGCTTTTATCATACGTGCGTAATGCCATGCCTTATTTTTGAATAATGAACACAAAGAAAATAAAAGATTCATTTTTCTTTAGATTGTTACTTGCATTCCGAAAGGTACTCTGAACTAAGCCCTGCGACGCCTGATGGTGTGGAAAAGAAGGTGAGCAGGAGGCTTAAGGTTGGCAGGAAACATTTTATGATTTATGCAATTTTTATGAAACATGTTCTCTTTGCTTACTGCAGAGTGTTGCTATTATTATCATTTGGTGGGCCCGAAGTGTGGGTCACACACATCAGCTGCCTAAAAATAGTTCTACAGCCTGTCTGGGTGTCATTATGGTATTTGTTTCATAACAACTGCCTATGAATCTTTTTATTAAAATTCTAGTGGGCTGGGACTTCCAGCCAACAATGGGGCCTGTGCACAACTAACAGAGCACAGCCTACCCTTGGGAAGGCTGTGGCAGGATCAGAGCAGGGCATGTCAAAAATTAAGAGCACTGCAAAGAATCTCAGGCCCAGGGGCTCTGAAAGAGACAGGATGAGACCATAGGAATGTATTTCTCCCCCAAAAGAAATGTGTGAGTCCACTCTCCAAATGATAGTGACTTGCTGCTGAGCTAAAAAAAAACCCTGTGTGAGGGTCATGCCACCATTCACCTTGCTGACTGACCTGGGGAGTGAATGCTGAAATGTCAGGGGCCCTTTAAAGAAAATTTCTAAAAGCACAAAGGTAACTGCACAGGAGTTTTAGTAGATACATTGTAAATCATAGTGTTTAGATAGTGGCATAGCAATCTTTATAGTGCACACATTCTCTCATACATTGAGATGCAGCTTACATTTATAAAACAAAGTCTCCATAGAAATCCAGTGAATATAAGGTGTGAAGTTCATAGATTTAATCTTTAAGTTAAATAATTATAATTTTTACAAGTATTTTTTTCTGAATTAAACTGCTTTTTAAAAAATGACTGTGAAGATGTAAATATAGGACTGGTTGTAAGCAAAAAATGCATAGTTGTAGAATTAAGATTAAAGGAAGGTTATAAAAGATATATTTGGCAAGTTATGACTATATACTCCATTAATTACATTTTAGTAAATGTGGGGGAATATTGACACCATATACAAAAAATAAAAATGAAAATCCTATTTTCTGTGATTATATTAGAGTGATAGCATTAGTATTATTTCACTGGTGCTTTTGGGTTTGTATGGTTAGACAAAACAAATGAGTGATTATGGGATATTCTAATTTGATCATACTGTGGCAAGGAGGTAAATATAATGGTAAGGTAAAGAAGTTTAAAAAAATCTCCATTGTCCTGTATTTGAATTCAAATGATCAATTTGAACTTCAAAGTATAACTTTAAATAATATATTACTCACCCCTATTTATATAGTGTATATCTTGCTACTTAATAAAAAGGCCTAAAAATACTAGCAAATTCAGGAGGATCTCTATCTTCAGATTACAATCTGGTGATATAATTTTTAACAAGAGAAATCAAGGTATTTTCAATAAATGGATGATTCATGTCTCTGGTAGAAAAAGGACAAGATGAGTTTGGATCATTTTTCATATCAAAAAGCATGAAAGTTATCAAAGACTACTAGTCATATCAAAGAATGAGAATCCTGAAGTGGGTTGCTGCCATATTTTAGAAAATTATGAGTATTCTGTTTTTTATTGTTGTTCAATTATAATTGTCCCCATTTTTCTCCTATTACTCTCCCCTGCCTTTACTCATCTCCACCTCCCACATTCAATTCTTCCCTCCCCATTTGTCTTTGTCCGTGGGGCCTTTGTGCACATTCCTTGATGACCCTTCCCATTCTTTCCCTGTTATCATCCTCCCCCCCTTCCCTCTGGTTACTGTCAGTTTGTTCTTTATTTCCATGTCTCTGTTTTTATTTTGCTGGCTTGTTTATTTTGTTGATTAGGTTCCACTTATAGGTGGGATCATATGCTATTTGTCTTTCACCACCTGGCTTATTTCACTTAGCATAATGCTCTCCAGTTCCATTCATGCTGTTGCAAAGGGTAGAAGCTCCTTCTTTCTTTCTGCTGCATAATATTCCACTGTGCAAATGTAACACAGTTTTGATCCACTCACTTACTGATGGGCCCTTAGGCTGTTTCCAGCGCTTGGCTATTGTAAATTGCACTGCTATGAACATTGGGGTGCATAGGTTCTTTTGAATTGGTGATTCAGGATTCTTAGGGTATAATACAAGCATTGGAAATGCCAGGTCAAAAGGCAGTTCCATTTTTAGTTTTCTGAGGAAATTCCATACTGTTTTCCACAGTGGCTGCACCAGTCTGCATGCCCACCAACAGTGTACTAGGGTTCTCTTTTTTTTCTACAAAGTCATCAGCACTTGTTTGTTGATTTGCTTATGAGTATTCTTTTAGTCATGTTAATTCAAAACTGAGAAGCTATGGAAATGAGAGTAAAGACAGATCTAGGATGAGAGCTAAACTTAAGAACCACAAGTTCTATTAAGGCTGTTCTTGACAGACACTAAGATTTCTGGTCTCTTTCTTAAAAGCAAAAATAAGACAAGTATTCACCCCCAAGTATTTGATTTCTTATAACTTCCTTCATGTTAATAAGGGCATTATGCATAATATTTAATACATCAGTTAAATTATTCTTATGCTTTCTATCAAATATTTTGGTGAATATTATGTGAATAGTAAAATTATTGTAAAACTTCGTCTACTTATCTAGTAAAGGAAAAGGGTAATTTTAAGCTTTGGGTTACTTTTTAGGATTCAAAAAGGTTATGACCATTAATAAGTTAAATTGTATTTTGAAATTATATTTCTTTCTATATTTTTAAAGGAAGTAAAAATAAAACAAGTTGCTTTTACTTATTGCTTTATAAGTAAAAATGACTGAGCAACAACTACAAAGAAATCTACACAGAATTATGAGAAAGTTTAGGGGAGATATCCCTCTGAGAGAAAAAAATTTAAAAGGAAGATGGTTTTGAATTCTCAGCAAGGAGTCACCATCTCAATTAAAAGTGGTTTTGAATAGGAACATAAAAGTGGCTAGTTCATTATATTAATGCTTTGGCCATTAGGAGTGTATAATAACAGAAATTAAAGTTATAAAAATTAGTTCAAATTCTGTTTAGTAATACTGAAGGAAAAAAGAAAAGTTGTTTCTTAAATACAATGGTATTTTTTTTATTCTGTATGAAATATTTGAATCTCTCATAATCAGTTAAGTCATCAGAGTCAAAAACTCAAACTAGTGTCTGATCTGGTACACCTGATTGGCCAGATGGTGGATCACACATACAGTGAGAAGAAGACTGTATTCATGAGACTCCTGGGAGTGAAAATGGCTATAAATATTTTCAGCAGGGGCTGGTGTTTACCTGTGTCAGGAAAATACAGATATCTCTGTTTTCATTTCACTGATAAGACTCAGTGTCTAAAACAGATCAAGACATTCAGATGAGAGCAAACAGAACTTTTCAAGAGTCATTCTTCATGATTACTTGCTGTTTCAGGGAGGCACCCATGTGCTCGTGTTTGAAGCTCTCATCAGTATTAAAACATAATTGCCAGCACTCTAAATATATATTCAATCTTCCCCACCTGCCTTTCCCTCTGGTGATCTCTATACTATTGTATGTATCTATGAGGTGGTTTTTTTTTTTTTTTTGCTTAATCCCTTCACTTTTTATTACCCAACCCCCAAAACCCCTCTCCTATGGCAGGTGTCAGTCTATTCTCTGTATTGATGAATCTGTTTCTATTTTGTTTGTTGGTTTATTTTGTTCATTAGGTTCTACATAAAAGTCAAATCATATGGTACTTTTCTTTCTCTGAATGGCTTATTTCACTTAACATAACATTCACCAGGTTCATTCATGCTATCACAAAGGGTAAGATTTCTTTCCTGTTTATGGGTGAGTAGTACCTCACTACCGTGTGTAAATGTACCACAGCTTTTTTATCTACTCACTGATTGATGGACACTTGGGTTGTTTCTAAATCTTGGTTATTGTAATTAACACTGCAATGAATATAGGGGTGCACATATTTTTTCGAATTAATGTTTCAGATTGTTTTGGATATATTCCCAGAAGTGGAATCCCTAGGTTATAAAGCAGTTTTATTTTTAATTTTTTGAGGTAAGTCCATACTGCTTTCCACAGTGGATTCAGCAGTCTGCATTTCCACCAACAATGTTCAAGGGTTCCTTTTTTATATTTTGAAAATAAAGTATTTCAGGTTTTGAGACCTAAGTAGAATATGAAACTAACATGAATAACACAAGATTCTGGGAATTTTGTAGCACTAAATATCTACTGTGGCCCACCTAATTATTAGTATTTGCAAAGATCAGTAGTTGAAGTTTTTTTATGGTGAAGACAATTAAATTCACCACAGGGTCAGTACACACATTTCTAAAAAGTGATAAGGATAGAAGATGACATGCAGTGGAACATGAGGGACTAGTGAAACAGTGACTATAATAGCGTATCTTCTCTTAAGGAAGGACCAGGGACAAACTAGTAACCCAGAGAAGATATAGGTAAGTGGTTTTAAGGCAATCAAAGGTAATGAGAGTTTCCACATTCACTTGCAACACCAAAGTTTTTTACTAAAGGTTGAATAGGGTGACAAGAAAACTATTACTACTGGTTGGTTGTCTCTTTTACAAACCCAAATATAAATGTTGGCCCCTGAGGGATGTGCTTTGTACTTAAATCATGAACAGTGTGGTAAATTCAGTTCCTCATGTTATTCTCTGTTTTCCTTATTTAGAAAAATCAGTGATCCTGTTTAATGCGTTTTCTTGTTGTTGTTGTTTTTTGAGTTGGAATTTTTTTCAGACATGATGCCACAAATTTCCTTTTGCTTATGGTTTCAAAACTGATTTACACTGAGAATAAAATAGTAGTGACTCAAGTGTTCTTTACTTGGCAATATATTGTTATCAGCATCAGATATGAAAAAATGTGTTTAAGAAAATATATTTTCCCTGTATCCCTACTTATACAATAGCCTCATTATGAGAATATTATAAAGTAAACTTATTTTTTTAAAAAGAGCCTATATATTTTGTACTAAGAAAAGTAAAATGTTTTTAGTTTTTGCCCTTATTATGTTTAGCACTTATACTTTTATGTTTATTTGATACCTGGGGAAATATGACTTCAACTTCAGTTTAAAATGTGTTTTAAATTTACACTTCATTACATTTCCTTTTAAAGTGCCTTAATAATATATAGAAAAAAGAATATTTATGTATTTAATTAAATTTTGAACTGCGTTTATGTGTTTCACAACTTTTCTTTGAGGAGCTGGGTTGGTAAGAAGACCTTATGAGTATTTGGTTCTTTACAGTTTACAACAATCTTTGCAGAATAACAGTATAAAGATAGTGATAATAGTAGTGTTCTCGGTTTTTGGATCTACTGAAGAGGGGAGAAAACACTCCTAAACACCAATTAATAGGAGGCTCTTTTGAATTCAATGAGAATGTCAGACTTCCATTACTGATTTTTCCAGGAGTGAACAGTGGAGAGTTTTCTCTCTCTACCAGATTCAGAGCCTGTATTACTGGACCTACAAATTGGCCACACAGAAATGGTAGCAGTAATACCAAATCAGAAACTGGAGACATGTGTTATGTCTTATACAGTGCCTATATTAAGTGTTTTTTTTTTCAATATGCACACATTCTCTATTTAACCTGATGATCTTTTATCTTTCTATTATTTCTTTGAAAGCTTGTATACACATACTTACACACAAATGGATACCTTATAAAATGGTGTGTTCTCACTGCATTTGAGGATGTAGTTAACTAGACTAAGTGGCCTTCTTACAGGATGAGTATAATTTGTTGATCCTCTTGTCAAGGGAAATCTGATGATGTTGGTACTGAACATTTCATTTTTAAATGAGGCATAGTAGGTTCAATGGCACCACAAGATCTACAAACACTTCTGAAACATATTGTAAAGGACTGGGGAATGTTTGTGTTCCAGGGACTGAACGAGACACTGCATGCTAGTTTCTGAGGATTTCTGTAAACCTTTTCATCTTGCCCTTGGCTGACTCAATTCTGTAGTTGTGGAGGTGTGGGGCACAGTGTCTTTGGAGAGTCCCCACCATTAAAATAGTCTGCACTGCTTAACCTGTGAATAAACTCATGCACTCCAAAAGCAAAGAGGCAAAAAGGAAAGTACAAACATTTTTTCCATACACTTGCTTAAAATGGGGAATTTTTGAAGACATTTTTGCTTTTGAAGCAGAGTAGAATAAATAGAACTTTATTGTACCTGGGAATAAATGTTCTTTGAATGCATTTCAAATTTGTTTTGCATCCTCGAGCCTAAGATGTTAGCTTTCCTTTGGAAGGAGTGTATTCTGCTTTGCCCAATTGACCTAGCAATTTGCTAATAGACATCTCAATTTACTGATCAATCACAATTCATTGGAAACTTTCTGCGTACCAGGTTTGCAATCCCTAGTGATTCCATCCAAAGGTAAGGATTGTCTTTCATGATGCTCAGCTTCCTACCACCTAGAGATGAGAAACAGAGAAATAATGTTTTCAAACATTGCATCCTTTTTTAATGCAACTATGACACAATGGCAAACAGTTTTCTTTGGTCCCACGTGTGATTCATATGACACAATGGCAAATAGTTCACTTTGGTCCACACGTGTGATTCACACTCAGAACATTCACTTGGCCCCAAATTCCGGGACAGGTATGTTTCAGGCAATTAGAATGTTCAAAAGTGTCTCTTTTGCCTTGCATTTTACTTGTCTGATCTATATCTGTTCTGTACAATAAGCATATAAATACTCTGGCCAGGTTTTTTATTAATTCTTTTTGTTTATTTTGTAGCTTTTGACTGACATCTATTCCCTTCAAGGGTGATTTTCTTGTTGGCAAGAGGCAGAAGAGACACACCAAGCATCACCTTCAGGAACACGCAATTTAAGTACTATAATGAGATGGGTCTTTTCAGAGTCTATAATTGGTGACAAGGTATGGCAGCTTTGTATCAGACAAATATGTACAACACAGAGCTTATTAATGAGGATGGAGCGTCATATTCAAGAAAGCTTCCTGTGACTATGAGACAGGAGAATAAAACAGAGTGTAGGTTGTTACTAAGTCCAATATCTCCAATTTGCATCATAAAACCTTCCTGTAAGCCAATTCAGACTAATCCAGAATGGGGTATTGTTCCCCTTTCGAATTCACTGGGGTAGCCAGCAATCCATCACTGTGGATCCCAGTCCTCACAGACAACAGCAATAATCATCGAAACTTGCAGATATGTTCAATTTAATTGGGTTAGTTTAGTAACCTTCCTTGTATTAGAGCCAACTTGCAAAGAGATGTAATATTTTCACAGTTATGAAGACATAGCAGCTGGCCATAGTAAGATTTGATTGTGGATCAAGAAATCAGATTTTCATCAAGTTAAGAACTCTTCATGGAAATATATATGGAATAAATAATAAAGTAAAATGATTAACAAGGAAACCTACGAAGATATTGGCAAGGCATACAAAAACTGCCGTACTGAGAATGCTGAAATCTGTTTCTCAGCTTACTCTGATGGTTTTTACTAATATTTTTAGGGCAAACATCAATTTTAAATAAAGCCAAAGTATTTAAAAGTGGATATTGAAATAACTTATTATTTTAATATTTAAAGCTCTGTGAAACTTCAGGATATACAAATTATTTTGTAAATATTAATTCATTAAGCTTTATACAATTTTCTAAGGAAGGTAGCAATGCCTTTTTTTTTAACATTCCTAAACATTTAACAAGTAAACAAGTTTTATGCAGTCAAATGCAATGTCAAAGGAAGTCAAAAAGACAACCCAGGTACTGGGTTCCTGGTGCTTTGTTCTAACAGAGAAATGATACTTTTTTGTGAACAATGGAAAAGTAGTTAGAAAATAAATACCTCTTCGTGAGTGTAGCTGGGACCTATTTTAGTGAGTTAAGTGACCAAGATGCCGAAGGAGATGCAGTCCTCTCACCATCTGCAGTATATTACAAATTTCCTGGATGAACTGTTTACCACGCAATTACAAATAAAAATAAGATTAAAATAAAAACAGAATGGAAGATAAAGGATTGTCTAACTTAAGATACCCCTTTCCTGGTTATCAAGCACTCATTTGTAGAGGAAGCGGCCTTCATTTCAGCGTGCACAGCTTACAGAGGGGCCTTCCTGCTTATAATTATGGACCCTGCATTCTATTAAGTTGTAGTATTCTCCCTCAGATTGTCACTGTATGGTAATGTGTCTAGGGAGTTCTTGAATTTCCCAAGTCATTGACATATTTCTTGAAGTCTAAATTTGGTCTTCTTTGATTATAAGCTGGAAATCATAGCTCAATAAAACTTTTAGAAGCATTTAAAATTATAATTGTCTATTGATGAAAATCATCCAGGACCATGTTTGAAACTAGAGTGATTGCATGGGTAGTATCACAATGCATCACAGATGACGAGTTATGAGAAGCAGGAAGCATTTTCTTCTGGGCATTGGAACCAGGGAAGAAGAGTCCCAGGGGTCCAAAACTGGCCTCTCCTGTTTGGTCAGAGGCAGATCAGAGCTAACAAATTAGACCTGCAGACTCTAAGGAGGATGGAAAGGACTGCCTTGTTTCATTTCCTCTAACAAAATTTTGTTCTTACCCTGAAGACTCTGATACAAAAACTAGTCCATTTGTGGCCTGAGTCAGCATTCACAAAGTGAGAAAGGAAAAAGGAAGAAGGTGATTCATTTAAAATATCCAATATCTTAGATGATATATTTCAAATAAGTTCCGAGGGTGTGATTTGACTTAGACATTTCTAATTTAGTCAGTCCAGTTGTATATTAAATTATATTTCATGTTTCTATTGTGCTTATTTCTCAATTTCTTTTCTGGGTAGATGAATATATAATTGAGTTCTATTTTTTGAATTTTTTAAAAAATCTGTACTGCATTTTTTAACATTACCTTTTAGTCCCCTTATACCCCACTCCTCTAAGCAATCACCACATTGCTGTCTATGTCTATGAATTCTTTTTCTTTTTTGCTCATTCCCCCTCCCAAACACCCAACTAGCTGTCAACCTGCTCTCTGTCTATAAGTCTGTTCTCATTTTCCTTGTTAGCTCATTTTGTTTATTAGATGCCACATATGAATGAAATAATGTAGTATCTGCCTTTCTCTTACTGGCTTATTTCATTCAGCATAATGTTCTCTAGGTCCATCTATACTGTTGCAAAAGGGTAAAATTTTCTTCTTTTCTATGGCCAAGTAGTATTCTATTGTGTAAATGGCTCACAGTTGTTTTAACCACTCATCTGTTGATAGACATTTGGGCTGCTTCCATATCTTAGCAATTATAAATAATGTTGCAATGAACATAGAAGTGCTTAATCAGTTGTACTTTATATGCCAATAATGAACTAGCAAAAGGGAAAATAAAAAAAAAAAAACAATCCCACTCACAATTGCTCCAAAAAGAATAAAATGCCTAGGAATAAACTTATTCAAAGATGTAAAAACCTGTACTAGGAAAATTATAAGACACTGAAGGAAGAAACTGAAGATGCAAATAAGTGGAAACACATACCATGTTCATGAAGAGGAAGAATGAACATCATTAAAATGTCCATACTACTAAAGCAATCTATAGATTCAATGCAATTCTTATCAAGATTCCAAAGACATATTTCAATGAACTAGAACAAATATTTCAAAAATTTATACAGAACCACAAAAGGCCCTGCATAGCAACAGTGATTCTCAGAAAGAAAAACAAAGTTGGAGGAATCACATTAGCTAATATCAAACTGTACTATAGGGCTATAATAATCAAAACAGCATGGAAATGGCATAAAAACAGACACACAGATCAATGGGAGAGAATAGGGAGCCCAGAAATAAACCCACACCTTTATAGTCAGTTAACATTCAACAGAAAAAGCAAGCACATACCATAGACTAATGACAGTTTATTCAACAAATGGTGTTGGGAAAAGTGGACAGATATGTGTAGAAAATGAAACCTTCTTACACCACACACAAGAATAATTGAAAATGGATCAAAGACTTAAACATTAGACCGAAAACCATTAAAATTGTAGAAGAAAATATAGGGAGCAAAATCTTGGACATTGCTCATAGAAATTTTTTCAGATATATCTCCCCAGGCAAGGGAAACAATAAAAAAACATAAAGAAATGGGAATTCATCAAATTAAAAAGGTTTTGCACAGCAAAGGAAGTCATCAACAAAACAAAAAGGCAGCCCACAGAATGGGAGAACATATTCACTGTTTTATCTGATAAGGGGTTAATATCCAAAATTTATAAAGAACATACAGAACTCAACACCAAAAAACAAACAACCCAATTAAAAAATTGGCAAAGAATCTGAAGATACACTTCTCCAAAGATGGCCAATACACACACACAAAAATGCTCACTGTCACTAATCCTCAGAAAAATGCAAATTAAAACCACGATGAGATACCATATCACACCTGTTGGAATGGCCATTGTCAATAAATCAACCGACAGCAAGTGCTGGCAAGGATGTGGAGAAAGGGGAACCCCTTTGCACTGTTGGTGGGAATGCACACTAATATAGCCACTGGGAAAAGCAATATGGAGGTACCTCAAAAAATT
>PVKM010019508.1:0-24152 GCA_004027735.1 Carollia perspicillata
AATGGGTGTTTGGTCTTGTTTTGTGCTACAGGAATCTCTTCCGAAATCTCTTGGAAAATCTCATAAACCTAGGTTAGTGGCCACATATGGGATCCATTAACTCCTCATTTCTGCTTGTTCTTAGCAAATTTTTGTCTGGTGACAACACATGAACTTGGGGTGTTTTTGTTTTGCTTCACACCATGAAGAACTATGTTGCCTTGCTTTGGTTTTGAGAAAATATTTAGCAAAAAACAAGCTGTGGTTGGCGTAAAACAGTGGATTGCTAGTAAAACTTGGTGCATTGCTTGGTTCCTGAAGAAGCAGGGAGGGCATTTTTCTTCAGATTTCAGGGGGGTTCCAGAGTTGCCAAAGGTCTGGGCAGAACATTCCTTCCTTGATGAAGTTGAGTAAGACATCTAGGTTCTCCTCCTTATCTACCTCCGTCTCATGGTCTAACTTCGGGAGAGTGAATTGTTTGTTTTAGTTTCTAAAATTTTGTTTTCTAAATATAAGGAAAAAGACAGCAATTACTTTCTTTTTCAAAACATTCCCGTGTCTCCAGAGATTAAAAGGTGTTAAATACTTGCATCAGACCAATATTTAGAAATAAAACTACTCATGCAAGACAAAAAAAGAAAGAAGAAAGAAAAAACAACAGATTGGAGGATGTTAATTCAAAGAAGGAAGACAGACTGAGAAATTGAGAAGAAAATTAGCTTTTATTTTTCTGTTTAAAGTAATTAATAAACTAAACACAACAATCGACTCTTTCACCCACAGCCAGCATCAGGGGACGGCAAACACTGCCTTTGAAATGGGCCCCCAGGAGGGAGGATCCCACTGTTCAGGCTACTTTATAGTGGTAATATACTGCCTGGAAAAAAACAGATGCCAAGAAAAGTGCACAGATTGTATCGCTAAGCATTTGAAACCCTAAAACTTCAGGGGGCCAAGGAAGGTCCCAGTCTTTTGATTCTTTTTCCTAAAAAGAAAGAAAGAAAAGCCTAAAGTATTAAATTGAAACAGGCACTTCATTTCTTTCCTTCATTTCTCTCTTCACCTCAGGAGACCTATGTTAAATTCCACTTAGATCACAGCTAGACGTGGGTTTGATGGTCTCAAGCCACCTTTTAACTGTACGTTCATCCCATAAATAGAAGATGAATAAAGACGTCAGACTCCATCTATACAATATTCTGACACATGTGGCTCTCTCTGTGAGAGAGGAGCCCAGAAGAAGGTAGCCTACGATGGATTCTGCAGAGGGGAGGACTGACCGCGGTGAATTCACACACATAAACAGGACTGTGCGGATTATGAGCCAATAGCTAGCAGAGCTTCAGCTGTCATCGTTATTCTGAACGG
This sequence comes from Carollia perspicillata, assembly GCA_004027735.1. NCBI lineage: Eukaryota > Metazoa > Chordata > Mammalia > Chiroptera > Phyllostomidae > Carollia > Carollia perspicillata. The sequence goes on from PVKM010019508.1 coordinate 1,348, forward strand.
ACATTTGCAGATGGACAGCAATTGTGCTGGTATACTATGAGCTCAGTGTGGGCCACTTCCTAAAGACTTCATCATCAGACTTTGAATTTAAATGGCTGTTGTCCAGGGTAAGCAAACTAAGGCCTGTGCTTAAAGCAATCAGGTCCTGAGTTCAGACTCAGTTCATTCTGTTCTGAGGAAAAATACATGGATAGTGTTTGGGGGATTACACTAAGATTTATTCACCTAAATGGGGAAACAACCAAATCTAACGATGGAAAAAAAAAAAAGGAAGACAATGCCAAATATTGATAATTCCTTCCCAGGGATACTCATGGCTATTTTTAGTTTGTTAATGTAGAAAGCCAGTGAGATGAAAAGTGAAGTGATCCATTTCCAGAAGAAAAACCACTCAAATCTTCATTAATAATTCTTTGTCGAATGCTCCGTGGGCCTTATTCTGACAGCCTGGCAAGCTGAACTAAACAACAGAGCCTGCAGGAATGTAAAAGACATGATCTTAACACCAAACCTTCTGAAGATTTGGCTGTCATTTTACAATGGAAGCGAGGGGTAAAAACCTCCATTGAAAAAGAGAGAGCTTGCAGCCTGATTACAGGGCTAGAATTTAGTGGGGGAAGAAAAGGGGGGCTTTGGAGTTAGCAAATGGTGGCATTGAATAGTATTGAATGACCAAGCTTTCGTTCCATGTATGGCTTGAGGTTTTTGAGAGCAAAAGTTGATGATGTAGGTACAATGAGATGCCATTTAGCTATTCCTAGTCCTCGTGATAAATCTTCATTATCAGTAAAGACTATGCAATGCATATAAACTAAGTCAAAGATCTAGACTGCTTGTGTTTTTATAGCAATTTACACTGTGTGCTGTCTTTTCACATTGTAGGGTCTCATTGGATTTTTATGGTAATGCCATAAAAGTGGCAGTCAGGATAAACAGTACTGCCCTATTCTGCACCAGAATAAACCATCATTCGGAAATACTAAGGAACTCCTTCAAGGTTAACTAGCTGATAAATATCTGAGTTGAGGCCAGATCCAGACTTCTTGCCTTTGCAATTATAGTCCCAATATATCTTAAAAAAAAAAAAACAAGTGCAAGCAGCAAAACTTAGATAGTCTAATGCCCACCAAAGCCCGAGATCTGCAGAAAAGGATTAGAACAAAATGACAGATCAAGGGAGCATGGGAACACAGGTGCACTGCTGCTTGTCTAAGTGGAGGGTCTTCTTGCCCATCACCTGAGCAAAATCAGGGTGGGAAATGGTCTGTTACTGTGTGCTTTCCTTCCCCCAAATTGCATCGTAGTTACTAATAACATGCTACCTGCATTCACCCGTATGAAGTACTTACGTTATTTCAGGCTGTGTTCTAAGCTTTTTGTATTGATTAATCCACATACTACCTATGAAGTCTGTTTTAGTATTGCCCCCATTTTGTAGACAAGGACACTGTGTCTTCATCCGACAGTTTTTCACTCTGTCGGGAGCAATTCTGCAATGGGGTCCAATGTATTACAGAAGTCTATTAGGGCCAGCCTTTAACATGACCCGCATTTCTCACCCTGCAGAAATGAGAGACGGGGGTGGGAGGAGGGTCTTTTCCTCTCTCCTCATTCTCCTGCTCACTTTATCAATATTTCCTGAGCACACCCTGTCACGTGCCTCTTTGTTAATAACCCACTGTGCTCTCGGAGCAAAGGTTGGTCTGCAGCTTTCTCCCCTTCCTGCCTCCTGTCAGGAGAGGAAATCACAGTTTGCAGAGGGATCTGACACAGGGGGGACTGGATAGCACCAAAGGGTCAAGGGCAAGAATGCAGGGAAGAGTGAGAAATCCCAGATAGTGTCCAGCCGGCGCGAGGCAGGAAAGGGTCTTTCCCATGTGCTTCTCCTGCCTGCCCTCTCTGGTTCCCCTGCAGGAAAGAAAGCTGCAGCCAATTTCGCTGTGACCCTGTGTGCGCACAGACATCCACACTGCAGGCGGAACGTGTGGGCTTCAGGGGAGGTCAGCCCTTGACTGGTTTTGCCATTCTCCTGTGTACATTTAACTGAAATTATGTAATATCAACTAAATACCACCAATTTAATGTATAATTCATCACCAGATCTAGTAACTGAAATGGCAAATCACCCTGTGTGCTTATTAACAGTGGTGTATGGTGAAAAGGGCACACGAGGGAACCTCCCTGTAAAGGCATCAAAAACATTTCCTTCCATGCATCTCATTCCAGACCAGGCTGCTGACACCATGAGGATGGAGTATGAGACACTCACTTTTCTCCCTTCTCCATCTCTCTTGGCTTTCGCTCTGCCATGTGGACTTGGTCTTTGATGAGGAAGCACCTTCCTCCTGAAGACCAGTGTGTCCTGGTGTAGGCCTCCTCTCAGCCCTTTCTCTCATGGCTAAGATATCCCTGGTTAGGAAAAATGGCCAGATAGATACAGGCAATGAAACTACAGACCAGGAGGTCAAGGGTTAAAGGTTTGGGCATCAGTTGTTTTGCTAGTGATGTTTCTAATTCCCATTAACTTCCATCAAGAATTTACGTGTGTGGAGCATAAGGAGAGAGCATGCTTATTAACTTAGTCTTTCTCTCCTACTGGCAGGGAATAGTGCTACTTATTAACGAAGCTGTGTGTTCCCAAGGCATGGAACAGTAAGGATCACAGAATGTGAAAACTAGAATGGGCATTAGAGATCATTTAGTCTAACTCTCTCACTCTGAAGAAGAGGAAACGGGTCCTAGGAGGCCAATCACTTCCTCGAGGAAGGTCATTTAGTTAGTTGGTGGCAGAGGCAGAGCTGCACCCCTAGTTTATTACTCCCACTCCACCTAAGCAACACTGACAAATTAACAAGTATTAAATAGCTCCTAACACCTCAGGAGCCAGAGTGTAATGGTAAACCTGCATCACTTTGAGGATGCATGAAATTGGAAGCAAATTTAGTGGCTGGAAGCTATGGGTGCATTATCTTTCAAAAATGCAAATTGCTATCTACTAAATAAAAGGAGTGTAGGTTTGAGGGAGTTGGTTCAGCTGGAGTTAATAAGCAATAGTGTTAATTAGTCCAAGGGCCTGGGTCCAGTGTCCAGAAGGGCCAATTAGCTCACACAATGGGAAGAAAGACTGTTTCCTAGAGTTGGACTGTACCCCAAACTCAGCCAGTGGGGTCCCCAGGGAAGTCAGGTGAGACAGTGAGGATGACACAGCACAAATCTGCCTCTCCTGCTGGACAGAAGGGCTCAAGGCATTCCTCACTGGAGTCGCCCTCCTACATGCAGGGCAGGTGATTTGTAGAGAGTTTTATTAAGGTCAAGAGTTGGGGATTCCTTGGAGCACGTTTTCACATGCATTCTCTTCACAGCTGTATATGATGGTGGCAAAAGGGATTTTGATGCGAGTTTTAAAAATTGAGACCTAAGACCCAGAGAGGTAAAATTATCTTTAAAAAAAACAAACCAAACCAAAACCAAAACCAATATCAAGCAATCAGAGAACAGCACATTCAAGACCTAAACCCTAAACCTAGGTCTTTTGGACTTTCCACAATACTAGATGCCACAAACTCTTCCTAGCACAGAGTGACTGCTCTGCTGGCGGAAAGAGAACTGAAGGCATTCCGAGTCCCGTCCACGTGTTTGGTCACTGCTCAGCTGGAAAGCCAGCTTCCTTCCGTGATTGGGCCAAAGACAAAAACAAAACATGGTCTCAATTCCTTTATGGTTTTCTTTGGCAAAATATAAACAGTCACGAAGGAAAGGTTCTGCCTGAAAGCCACCAACGCTGTTTCATGGGTGACAATCTGAGCCATACTCAGGAGGACAGAAGGAAGGAAGGAGTGGCCACAGCTGAGAAAAGAAACTTGAAAAGAAGCAAAGGCACATCGCCTAATGCATGTCTGTTTGGCCCTTTCATTCCTTTGTTGTCTTATTTCAGGCCACGCTAGTTTGTGCGACGGTGACCTAGATATCCAGATAGACTTTGTCCTTTCTAGAAGTAACCAAGAAGTTGCCCAAATCAAACATAGGCAGTCACAAAGAGGTGCTGGGGGCTTACAAGATGTGAAATGGAGACAGGCAACTGAATTATAACCTTAGACCTCCCGAAGAAATACAGCCGAGGCACTTCACACCATTTCCCCAAATAAGGTAGATTTTTAAGCATCGTAACAGAAACGACAGCTCATTTTAAGTATATTATCTTTTGACAACTTGAGTAAATCAGCCATTGTTCAGAAATATTTTTACACATTGCCACAGAATTCAGCCAGCACTTGGATTAAATTCTATTTCAGCCAAGAATTTAATCCAAGAATTCCTGACCATGATGCAGAATTGTGACAGCCTTTCTTTTACTCCTACCTAAGGTATTTTATTAAGTGCTTATGGTTTCCTTGCAACATATTCACAAGCAAACAGAAAGCAGCCCAGACAAGCCTTAACAGTTTCTCGATGGACAAGGCATGGCGAGTTCTCCCTTCTTTTTCCTGGTGTCTCACATCCGTTTATATGGGAGTTCTTCTCAGACAGGCTATACAGGAGGCCTGATCTCATCCGGTTGCTCAGGGCTAGCATGGTAAAGTTGGGATTACAATGAAGTACCTATTGCCGATGAGGTTTTTGTTTAATATAAGCGGACGGGAGAGTTGGGGGAGTTTCGGGTACCTCTGGTCTAGCCATCTGTGCTAGTCTTCTCATCTCTTATCCACATCTCCTCATAGGAAATGCCCTCCTTCCCACAGAAGTCCATTCCAGTTCGGGGCAGTTCTGATCGTGATCAAGTTGTTTCTTAAAATAAGGAGACATCTGTTTCCCATGCAACTTTGAACCACTGGTCCTGGTTCTGCCCTCTAGAGCTAAAGAAAATAAATTCAACCTCTCTCCCACTTTAAAGCCTATTATGTATTAGAACCCAGCTATCTTTAATTTATAAATTTATTCATTAATTCATTCAGTTTGCATTTTATAGTGTCTATTGTGTCATATACAAAGGTGAATAGACCTGTCTTCTCACCTAAGCAGGCGTCTTTAGTCCATTTATGCGCATTTCTCTTTTTCCATCTAAAATCACTCAGTTCTCTCAACTGTTCAGAAAACATTGAGCCGGCCACAACCTAACTCTCTTCTTCCAGGCTTCACAGCGAAATCACTATTGCTAAGAACAGTTATTGAGGATCCGCTGGGTGGTAAGTCCTGGTCTAGCTCCTACAATATTCTCAACTACCCTTCAAGGGAGGTGTTTATCAATCATGAATTAGCCATGAGAAACTGGCTCAGAGAGATAAAGTAATGTATCTTGGATCATATGCCAATGAGCCCATATGTGGTAGGTGGGATGTCTGAATAAAGATCGGCTCCAAAGCCTGTAGTTTCAGGGTATTCCTTCCAGGGGCAGTAGTAGGAACTGAAGACGATGATTCCCATATACCTTCATGGCAGAAAAGACCATCTGCTCCCTCAGGGTAGTCGACAGCCCTTAGCAGCAACCTTTGGTTTAGACTCTCTACTGCATCATACAAAACACAGTAAATTAAAGCACAGTGGTAGTCCACATGAAATGTATTTTCTATTGTAAATTTTCAGGAAGGATTTAAAAAACCATTTGCTTTTGAAAATTTTATTTTTTGTCAAGAGTAGTGCATTTAATTTATGATTGGCAGTGATTTCCTGGCAAGCATCATGCATACTCAGGAATTCTTATAAAATGAGAAACTCTAGCCTACCAATTTTCAAATGTAATGACATTTTTATGAACACTAAATATAACAATGAAGTTGCAGTCCTGTTACATTTTGTAGATCTTTAATTAAACATTAGTTTCAATTTATCAATTTTGTATTTTGGAAATAGTAAATCTTTTGAGATCTGTAAACATCTTTATAAGCCTTTGAAAAGAACAAGGCTGTAAGTGCTGTATTGTTAGTGACTAAATAATTCTGGGTCTTTAACACTCTTTGACAGGAAACAGAAGAGCTGATACAGCCAAGTGTGTGACTTCGATGGCAATAGCTCCTTTTGGAGACCACATTGTTGTTTTTTTTTTTTTTTGTCTTAGCTCAATGTGGCTAACTTTGGTGGCCTTGTCTGTCCATCATGCTGAAAATCAGATCAAAGGGTACTATTTTCGACAAACCTCTGTCTTTCATCTTTCCTTGATCACCTTCTCTTTCTCCTTTTGGTCAGCCCCCCCACCCCCCCAAGCTGAGTTGCTTCTTTGCTTCTAATTTTGGATGAAAAGTCACACTGATGCATCTGGTTTCATGAGCAGCCACGGAGGGGCTGGATAATGAAACCTGAAAGTTAGAAGGCGTTCTCTTGGCTCTTGCCCAGTAGGAAACAAGAGAAAGGAAGGAGCCAGAAAAATTCCCCATCCTTCCTCCCTTCTTGCATTTCTTCCGGAGAAGTCCTGTTTGCCAAACAGAAAGGCCTGCTGTGCTTCTTCATGACTTGTGAAGCGGGACCAGCATGCAAATGCATCGGGTTGTGTTGATTTGCACATGTCTTTACCTTACATTTCTTTCCCTTCACTCCCAGCACCCCGGGTTTGTACTGTAATTCCTGCCTCTGGCTCTCCCTTCTAGAGAACCCCGTCAAGAGAGTGCCAAGCACTAAGCTGTCATTCATGGATTTTGTACTGAGTTGCTTTCCCTGACTTTTCTTTAAACTGTATCCTGGTTACCTTTCTTAGCTTTGTTCTGTTGTGTTTTGTTTTCCACTGGTTTTCACTCCCAGCTCATCTTTGGATATCACTTTTTGTGGGGTAGACCCAGAAAATACTGAATTTCCTACTAACTCAACATCAAAGGCTGCCAAACTACTCTCTTATCTTGCCTGCATGCAATTAGATTTCTGAGCCCAATTGCAAGACCTTTTATTTATTCCTGTTAAATTTAATCATTTTAGTCAGCTCATTATTGCTCTTGCCTGTCAAAAACATTTAGAATGATATACTTGTTTTCTGCATTCCTTACAGCTTTGTGTCGTCCATAAATTTGATGAGATTTTTCCCCTTCATTCACTGATATCATACTGTACAGGCCATGTTGGATGAAAGAGCCTGGGACAACCTATAGGAAACGTCCAAACCCTAATCCTCATATCATTTAGGCGTACCTGTGTTTATTTACTTATTAATTCAATCATCCTTACCTTCAGGCAAAGTAACTCAATTCCATCCCACAAACCTACATTTAATGATCGCCTAATTTGGACAAATCACAGTGTTACTTGTCCTTGTTGGGACCTAAAGATGAATAAGATACTGGAGAATTTGGTTTGGTGAGGATTTCTCTTCTTTAAAGGAAGATAGGCTGGTGGTAGCAATATTGCAGAAGAAACTGGTCTTTGGGGCACCTTTTAAATGACACAGAGTGGTGGCTATCTAGTTCTTCTCCATGAAATGCTGGCTCTGATGAAGGTAAAAAGAAATGCAACTTAAGAATGTTCTAAGAAACTAGATAAACTAGTGAAAGAATGACTTTCTCTTACTGAAAACTGAGTTTACAAGGAAGGTGTGAATTTAGAAATTAAAATAACCTCCTCCTTCCTAAGCACCTACCCTTGTCGATGAAAATTCTTTGCCAATTCACAAAGCCTTATCATGGTTGCAAATGACTCTGTCACAATAACTATTTCCTGTTAACTTTTAAGGAAAGAGTGAGAGGTTTATTGAATGGCAAGAAGAGCATCTGGCATTTCTGATTTAGTACCTGGAATTCCAGCAAATGTCACACATATATTGCTTAGAAGGGAAAAAGTCATTGGGAAAAGAAAATGAAAAGACAACAAAACTACTGGAAAGTAGCATCACATCTGTATTCTCAGAAGTATGTAAGAATTTTTTAAAATTATTCTTACATTTAAAAATGAACTTTCCTTGCAATCTGCGAAAGATGCTACTTCTAAGAAATTTATGCAAACTGCCATAAGGAGAAAAAACAGGGAAAAAATACAAATCTCTGAAAAAAAAAACTAGGAATGAATGAACATCATAGATTCAATCACCGAGATAATTTGGTAGTTACCCCAGTGAAATACATGGAGAGAAACAGAAGCCAAAACATATTTTGATATATAGGTCAAAGGATATCTTCGAGGAGAAGCAAAATGATCATTAACAGGTGACTCAGTTCCAAAGAAAGCCATTGGTTAACATTCATGACAATGCCAACAAAATATGGTGGGAGCCCTGGGTAGCGTGGATGAATTGGTGGGGCATTGTTCCAACATGTGAAAAGTCACTGGTTCAGTTTCTGGCCAGGACATGCCTGGGTTGTGCATGCCTGGGTTGAGCACTTAGGAGAGAGGCAACCCATCAATGTTCCTCACTCACATTGACGTGTTTTTTCCCTCCCTTCCCCTCTATCTAAAAAACAAAACAAAAAACAAAAAAGGGAAGAGTGTGTGTGAGGGGTACTGTACTGTTTTTATTTTTTATTTTTGTAATTTCAAAGGCTCTGAATTCGCAGAGACGCCTTCCTTTTTATTTGTGTCTTATCGTTTGTCTCAGTCTTGTAGAGTATTGCTAACTGGTTCTAATTCTTGTTAAGAGCAGACAACCAATAACTATTAATACATCAGCACATACATTAATAATACACACACGTGGGGAGAATATTTCATTAACAATCTGTGAGACATTGAAAGCTCCAAGTTCCCTGGTGACATCTGGACTATGATAGAACTGGGATGGAACACAAGCCTAAGCCAGACACGGGGAAGGTGGCGGGGTCAACTATCTGGTCTCAGCAGCTGCTCAGTAGCTCCCCGGCCGTGGCCCCGGGCCGAGCTCAGCAGCACAGTCCACCTCAGGGAACTGGAGAGGAGGAAAGCAGGAAAAATTACACTGTTTGCAACCCAAATAAATCCCCAAGGATTTATGACTTAATCTTTGCACAGCATCACTGAAAGAAACACAATCCAGTTAACTGGAAGTAATTTAAAAAGCAATTTTAATCTTCACTTGTTCTCTCAAGGAACATTAAAGGGGATCCAATTCATAATCTACAGTGATACATGAAAAAAATCACTTTTCTTCTTCTTCAATCCTACACACACACAACACCCCACACATGGGATCTCCAGGGCTTCTCTTTCCCTAAACCCCTCCCTCTCAGCCCTCTATCCCTTCTCTTCCCCACTCGCAGACACACACCTGCACAGTCTCCTTCTTCTCTGCCTGGGGCCCCCCAGACACACCTGTGTGTGATATTCTCCAAGTGCCCCAGACTCTGCAATTCCCTGCTGAAGGAAGCTCGAAGACCCCATTCCCTGACTCTCTCCCCACGCCTTGTTAGTTTCTTTTGTGGAATTGCCTGGTCAACTATAGGACACTCAGTTAAAGTAGAATTTCAGGTAAATGACAAGTAACTTTTCAGTATAAGTGTGTCCCATGCAGCACGTGGGGCATACTTAAAATGAAATATTGTCATTATTCTGAAACTCAGGTTCAAATGGATGTCCTGTATTTTTATTTTCTAGCTGCTGCACCTATGACATTTTGGAGAAAATTATTCACCAAAATTCTTCTTCACAACAGGGAAACAAATAAGATAGTTTTATAGATACTTCCAGAGCTGTGAAACTGAAAGAGCCTAGAATTTCCACAAAATAAGACCGAGAATACTATTTTGTCTTGTTCTTGTAGACATGAATCCCTTTGTCCAGCTCCACCTATAAGAAAATGCTTGCTCAAAAATAATTTACATGTATAAATTTACTGTGTTTGCATACTCTCTGTCTAGAACTTTATAATCTATTTAGCATAGTACTTGGTATGCAATAGTGGTACAAAATAGATCTTTCTGAGTGCAATTAAAAGAGTCTGTGTTGTCTAAAAAAAAATAAAGTGCCCAAAGCACATATCAGTACTATTAATTGCATGTTAAATTTCAGCAAATGTCAAATGTACATTTCTTAGTTTGGTGTTAATATAAATGTATCAGAATGCCAACAGGGCTGCATTTACTGAGGAGTCACCTTAGATGGTGATGAATTTCCTCTAACAACGTCGTACCCCCGTGGCAGGTCTTCTGCAGCAGCTTTCCGTGCCCGTTTCTGGGTCGTGAAGATGAATTGGTCTTGTTCTATGTTCTCTGCTTTGTCCTCGGACTGTATTCCCCCAGCTGGATCTCCTGCTGGACCCACCCTGCGTGGTCGTGAGTGACTGTTGGCTATCCCCAAATGGCCATGGCTGTTCTCCAGGGATGAAGATTCACAACCACTGGGAATCCAGTGACACCTCAATTAGCAAGCCTTCTGGGAGCAGAGCTTTTCTATAATAAAGTGCCAGTATTAAAAATGAGATTAACTTTTTGTAAATCATACAAAACAGAGCAGTCAATGTGTGCTAGCTGGACCAAAAAAAAAAAAAAAATGCCTTCTCAAAGAGCTTCGGTTTGTTCCTGTTTCCTTCAAAGCAAAAAAGAGATTCCACTCCAAATGGCAAGTGGCAGCTTGGGGAGGGAGGTGGTCATTTTGTCCAGCCCCCTCCCTTTTGAGTCCCCTACCTTGCCCTCACCCCACTGGAGATTTCCTCCTGCCTTTGCACTGCACCCCCAACTTCAGGTACCCAGTACCCTCTGCACACTGGCAGCCATGAAGGATTTACATGGACTGATTCTTTCCCAGATTCTATTTCACTGGGAATTGATTTATTGAAAATTATTTACTAAAATATGTACAGTGACCGAATGTACTTTAATCACCGTATGTATTTTAACCTGCAACTTAGATGATGGTTGGTGTTAAAATCTTTGTCCCTGACACAAGAATCGTCAGGCATATGTGGGTATATTTTAGGAAATGAGAATGCATTTGAAATTACTGTCTACTCCTGAGTGATCAACGGGCTTTGGAAGGGAGTGGAGAGACAGTCAAAGTGTTATCTTTTATACTCAAATGGTTCCCTTCCCTGAGAGGGAAGGAGGAAGGTGGGCCAAGTTTATGTTTCTGAAAGTTTATTTCTCAGAGCAGCTGGGAATGGAGGAGCCTGTGAGAGACTTTATAGCCCTCTTCTCTGAGGACCTCTCCTGACACTGTGCAGTGTCTGAGGAAATAAATGCCCCAGCACGGCAGGAGGCAAAATGACAAAGCCTTGAGAATTTTGATGAGTGTGCCTTCCCATCAGTAAGAAGGACAAGGTGGCGGTGGGTCCATCTTCACACCCAGCAAAAGTGCCCTCTTTGCATCATTAATTGCATCATTATATTTAGGACAGATTACATGATATCCTAATTTACATCACCAACATTGTTGAAACCAATCAAAAAAACTGATCTTAATATCAGCACAATGTACTTCTATTCTTTTTGATTTTTTAAATAAATTTTAGGCAACCATCTGAAAGATGTGATATACAATTACTTCCATTCTTTTCCTTTTGAAAATGCAACCTTCTAGCTAGAACATTACTGAGAACATCCAGCATTTAGAGGTTCCAGAAAGTGACATGCGGGGGTCGTGGTGGATCCTCAAATATCATTCATCCTTCTATATTCAGGTAGAAGTGGAGGTGTTCCTGCCCTATTCATGCCTCTCTCTAGGCTGTAAAAATAGAAATAAACAAAAGGATGATGCACTGTGATGATGAATAATAATGCCAAATAGCAATACCTGTCTTCAGATTATGTTGGCAGTTTCTTAGCCTTTTTTATGCAGATGAAGAGGTGAATTTTTATAGAAAATTGCCTTTATACCTAAATGCCTTCCCACCTTTTACACCCACTCCCAAACACACATGCACACTTTGGGGTTGGAAGGGTGACCTTTTTTTTTAATTTCACATTTTACAATTTGTAAATTTAAGGCATACAGTTACTTTGATGTATTTATATCCTATAATATAGGATATTACTTTGATATATTTATGTCTTATAATATGATTTCCATTAGAACAATATCACATTTCATTATTATAGAACAGGATTATTGACTACATTCACGATTCTGTGTATTAGATCTCTATGGTTTAGTTACTGCTCATTACAAGTTGGCACTCTTAAACATCATCAGTCTTACCCTTCCACTGCTAACCCCTGGCAATGTCAGAGATGGTACAAAATTGGTTTTGTACTCCTCAAAAAGTTGTCCTCACTATTTTAATTGAACATGTTTATATAATTGTTAATAACAGGCATTTACTGAATGTCAAAAATGATCTGTGTTGAAATTGTAGAAAACAGACCAAATGGTCATAAGTAACTACTTCTTGATAAACATGTCTACTGAAAACTTAAATAGAAGAATAAACACATCCCTAAGAACAGAATGAATGACAACATCTTTCTTTATCGAAAGGAGATAAAGAAAAAAAATGTGCTCACATACATCAGTCTGTAGAACAGATTTCCACAAAAATCTTAATTTTTATTCAGTTGCATACCATTTGTTAATTCAACTCTCTTCAGAACTTCCAAGGAGATATACTCTGGACTGGCTTCTCCAAAGAGTCCCTTATTTGATATATTGAAATAGTTTGAGAGGGGTGAGAAAAATATCTTAACCCTTTAGTCATTGGTTCAAAACTCCTTTCTCTGAGGGTCTCTTCTGTAGAAATTCTAATTTTTGCCTCCATGAAATTTGCAATTGATTGTTTTGACTCTTTAATTGATATTCAAGAAAATGAGGAAAAACAATTAATTCAGACCACGTGGCTAAGTTGGCCTTCTAATACCAGAACTATAAGATACTCTGAGAGAAAATATCTGATATGATGACTACATTAATGAACAGAATTTTATAAACTAATAACTAATTTGGATTACTTAACAGATCTTTAAAGAAAGGAAGGAATAATCAAAAGGGTATATTCTATAAAGATGAGGGACTATAACATCTTTTTCTATGGAAAAATTATTAAAGTTCAAAACATGGATTTTAGATATGCTAACATTTATACTGAGAGGACAATGAACAAAGTAGAACTATAGTAATACCAAAAGGCAGCATGATTAGAAATAAAAACGTTTTGAAGAAATCGGCTAAAACATCAGGAGAATTTGTTCAAGGCTGCAAGGAAAAAGTGCAAAATCCAGAAAAAAAATAAGGTCAAAGGATTATATAGGGAACCTGACAGGGAAGGTGACCTGGGAGCTGTGGTCACAGGGAAAGAAAAGCTAATTGAAAGAAAGGAAAACTTCTAAGGGAGAATAGAACCATAACATTGGAATTAGTGCAGCTGTGTATGGTTTATATGCTTTGAGATCATTTCCCATAATAATAAGGTGGTTTTGTTGTTTGTTCATTGTATGTTACCAAATGGTGTCCAGAACAGGTGTTCGGTGGGCAACCAATGGAGTCTGGAAAAGTAGAAAGGATGGGTTGCAGGTGTCTAGTTCTTGGGAGACGATATGAGAAATTTGTTGTGGATAGATCACCAGGAAATGTTCACATAGGAGTTCCTGGGCTTTGATAACTCTAATGTACTATGAGGAAGCCCAGTTTCTTGTCCTAGTTCTGCCTCATATCCTTGACCAACTGACTAAATCCTTTAGGATTGTGGTTTCTTTCTCTTTTTTTTTGCCTTATTTTTATTGTTGTTTAAGTACAATTGTCTCCATTTTCCTGCCACCACTTTCTCCCACCTCCCACCCTCAATCCTTCCCCTCTTTGGCTTTGTCCATGGGTCTTTTTGGTCTCCTTGTCTATAAAATGAGATGTGGTTTTCAAACTATGCCCACAGAGTCCAACTACCCTGAATAGGTGCCTCTGGGTGGCTGGTGAGCAGTAGGAATGAGGCTCCATTATTGACCCTTCCCATGCATATACCTAAACTATTTTTAATCCATTTTATATATTGTGGGTCCAGCTATGAGTTTCTTTTTCATGCTTTAAAAAGACTTAAAAACTACTATTAAGCAGATAGTCTCTAAAGCTCTTCTTTGCTATACATTTTTCTGTTATATGTAATTCTCTTCCACAAAACATTATTTGACATCATATGGGCCAAAACAAACACTAAGATGTGGGGGAGGAGGGGAAGGTCAGGCATCCTTTGCCACAAAAAATGCCAACGACGAGCAACCACAGACTTGGTAGAATGGTAACCATTTATGGCTCTTGTGTCTGTAGGCTGCTGATTTGGGCTGAGGACTTAGCCACTTGACCACAGCTGCAGGTGTGTAGGTAGGTGTTGGAGGAGCACCTCGGCTCTTCTCCTTGTGTCTCTCACGTCCCCCAGCAGGCCAGCCTGGTCACATTCGCGTGGTGATGGCAGGGGGTAAAGAGAAGTACCAGAAAAGCACAAGAGCAGTTTTGAATCTCTGCCTGTGTTAATTTCGCTATTGTCCCATTGGCCAAAACAAGTTACATGGCTCAGGCCCAGAGTCATTGTGGGAGAGCACTTCCAAAAGGTATGGATACAGGAAGGCATGAAAAATAGAGCCATTATTAGTACATCTGTCTCCAAGGGGAAATCATACATCATATAGCTTTATAAAAGTGGCCAAAAATCAATTGAGGTACAGAATATAGGTTGGTCAGTGATCAGCAAAATATCCTGTGACAGTGACAGCCAGGTTTGTCAGAAAGGAGGGTTTTTTTGTTTTTTCTTTTTTTTTTTTTAAGCAAGCAAGTAAGCAGCAAAATATGTGAGTATAAAGGAAATCACCCTTTAATGAACCCCAAACCCTTGATTTTTCTCTCAATCAGTCTTTTAAGTCTTTTAAGGTTTTCCACTAGGTACCTGTGAGGTCAAATCATTTATATAGTTAATGTTGAGAACTCAAATGTTTGTGCAAAGCATAAAGAGAAAGAAATGAAAAACATTCCAACTGTGCAGTAAAGCCCTTTGTACTCATGGGTGCATGATCTCGGTGGAAATGGAACATTCTTAGTTCCTGCATGTCCCTCAGAGTGTTAGGCTGAAGCTAGAAAAATACACGCTCACTGAATCATCTTATACTAAACCAGGGCTTATTACTCATGGGGGAAAGGGGAAAGTCTTCTCATAAGCTCATGTTTGAATGATAATTTTGATTATAAACACTTTCAGCCTTACCTACTGACTTCAGAATTTTCTTTAAGACAAAGTCCCACAGGGTACCCTGAAGCCAAATTTTTTGACTAAAGTTGGGAAGCCCTGAAAACACTGTACAGACCTTCCTTCAGATTAACACTGAGCTGTGGGAGCAGCTGTTTTCTGGGCATTCTGCCCCACCTTTAACGTGAATGCCAGGACCTTTTAACTCAGGGATTCCTTCAAGCTGGACCTGAAGCTGGACCCAGACTAACCAGGATTCAGTGGGTGACACTGGATGACCTTTCACAAGATAAAAAAACAAACAAATAAAAAAAAACAACCTGTTTACCTTGATGCTCCCTTTTCCAATAACTGTAACCTAAACGATTTAGGTCAATTTGGGCTCCCTGTCAGGGATGGTGGTCAAGAACAATAGTGCAGAGGTTGGAAGAGCGTGCGTACTGCCCAAGTATCGTTGTAGGAAGTGCATGAGGAGAAGCAGTCTTCTCTCTATGCACTTCTAGATGTGCGTCTGTCAAGCTTTCTCCCCAAGAGATGCTATTTGGGGTGTCACATCCAATTTCAGGGATGTCAGTTAACAGCCTGTAAAATATTCCTGGGGTAACTCCCCTCAATAAGAAAAGCATGTCCTGGGCATTGACAAGTATGACCTTGTCATGAACACACGCCAAGGCAGCCACTAAACCACAGCATCCTTTTCTGTTCCTCTTTGGAGCTCCGAGTGACAACAGTGGTCAGATGAAGGTGGAAACATGAAACAGTGATTTCCAATACATTCTTTCCTTGTCTCCAGGCGAAAAATTACACCATTATGTCATTTTCGTGATGTGCTCATCAACAGGATGAAAACCTCATTTGTCATCCTTGGGTCTGATAGAAAATCAGAGTTTAGGGAATTCAGCCGGGCTGTCAGCGTTCTTTGCTGTCAAGGAGAACAGCTGACGGAAGGCAGCAGGAGCATCGGGCCAACGAGAGCTGCTGGGCCCTGATGCCACACTGGCTGTAGAAGTCGACTGCAAGGTCTTCTGTTCCTCGGCATTTCAATCCAATTTGCTGGAGCTGTTTATCAAGTTCCCATGCAGGCAGGATGTAAATATGCCACTTAAATCTGCAAATACAATAATGAAAACTGATATTTGTAATTGTATCTGTGTGGCCCCACTGACTCAAACCTAAATGGATTTCCAACCTAATATTGCTAAATGAATCCTTGAAAAATGTGGGGTCCATTACAGGGGGAGTGGGGTGCCACTTCTCACATCCTGACACAATAGGGACATCTCTGTCATCTTGCATGATTGAAATGCATGTATTTTTACATTTCTCCTGAAATTGCCTTGCCAGTTTTAACTTTGTCTTCCATGCTGTTAAGTGTTCCTTCCATTCACTCTTGTCTGGGAAGCAGCGGTCGCACCCTGCCAAGGAGAGAGTTCTAGATGGCGGAGAAAGCCTTATGGACACTTCTGTTCCCATCCTCAATTCAAACAGCTCCCCAGAGTGGCCTCTACAGAGTTCTCTGTATTGTAAAAGGTTCAGAGATGAATTCTGTCATTTACCATCAATGTGTGTAGCAAATGACGGGAACCTCTGTACATTCCCACCACCTCCTGGTAGGGGCAATGCCACAGTCCCAGATACAAGATGCTGGCATTAGTAGTTGTCATAACACAATTAAATATTTACGGTGCACTTTTTAAAAATAGGTAGAGGGGAGAATATATTCATAATGGCCATGATAACTTGTTCATCATTCGTTTTTCCCTGTTTCCTTTCGATACATCCATTAGAGTTTCTTTTCCTGCGGCAATCTCCTCTGAACTCTCCCTTGTCTCAGCCCTCGTGGATTCTCTAGTCTTCTCTCTGCTTTTCTGTCTGACTCAGTTCTTTCTTTTGTAGAGTGACTTGGCCACCTCGTTTCCCATTCCTCAGGTTCAGTGACACCGAAGACCTTAGACTGACAGAGGGAGGTTGAAAGTAAAGGAGGATGGGAGAATCACAAAAATGCTTAACTTAGTTTCTTTTTCCAAAGTCTCCATAACGCTCCTGAGCCTCAGCCTCCTCCTCTGTGGAATGGGTACAATGGTGTCGGAGAAAACGGAATACAAAGCCCCGCCATGGGAAGGAGCACAGACGCAGCTGCATGAGAAAGGTTATCTCCTTCCTCTGTTCCCAGTGATATTTAAAATTTTCATCTTTTATTATGATGACTCCCCTTCCTGTGAATGATTTTTTTTTATAGTTGCGCTTGTTTAGGATTATTTTCTGATGTAGTAACTGTCATAAAAACAGTCATAGTCTGTACTATTTCATGCTTTTACCATTTTAAGGGAAGGAACTGCATTTTGCTCATTTCCATGTCTCCCATAGTACTCATCAAAATGCTTTACTTATATTTACTGCTCAATAAATGTGGACCCAAACTGCACCACTGGATTGTGACGTGGATCGGAGCTCGACTCATTTCCCTGACATCTATGTCACATCTGGCGAGACTCAGGGTAACTTTAGAGACCCCAAGAAGTGATTAGGTACACATAATGAGAAGGCTGCTGGAAATGACAACGATATCCATCGGTAAAGATGGAGCATCATTCCTACGAGGGTGAAGATTTCACTTCGGTTATTTTTCCCACAACTAATGCATTCATTGTCTCTAGGCATGCAGCACTTGGCAAAGACTTCTGTGATGGCTTACAACATATAAATTATTCAGATGATAGAAGAATCTTAATTCCCTTTAGTAGGAGTTTCTGTCCAGCATAGTCATGTGTTCCTCTTTGATAAAGTTAAACTTTGACATTATTTTCACCCACACAGCTGTCTTTCTATCCTCCTGTTAAAATCTCAGTTCCCAAATAAACAAAGGATTCTGACTCACAAGTCTTGTTTGAGAGTAGCACAGCCTTTCAGAGTTTTGCAAAATTTGTCGTTTTGGTGTCTAAATCTATACTATGATTATTTTTCTCTTTGTATATGAAAATAATTTGTTCAGCGAACTTCATTAAAAAGTTCATCATGTGCCTATTCTGCACTGGTTTCGCTTGTGTCTCCTCTTTCTTCCTTCCCTGTCCTGCCTTCCCTCTGACTGCCTCAACAGAGATGAAGTCTTATATATTCAAAATCTGTCATATTCTTTTCACCATATATTTCAGGCAGTTACCATATACATATATAACATGTAGATGCATATATAATTGCATTTATACTATTCAATGATATGATGAAGTCTCCATACACATAATACTGCCACCTCTTGGGATTCAGATGTGGCCTTCACAGAAAAAAGTCCATTTTCCTGGAGATGTTTTTGCATCGTTGTTGGAGAAAATGTGCAAGTTTGCCCACAGAAGGAAGGAGCCGTGGAGAGGGCGATGAGAGGCAACCCCTCCCCTTTCCACCCCAGTCCGTCCCCCCGAAAATGAGGTTGAAACAGACAACCCCAGCGACGTCTCTAAAGCAAGCTGGCGGACACTTCAGGAAACATAAATACAAATATATTATATCAAGCACCTCCCTCTCCTACTTCTCCTCACTCACTGCCCCCCCAAACCCAAAAAGTAATATTAACATTTCTGGTTTCCACAATAATCTCTTCATCTAAAACAAGTGATTCATGTAAAGCAAACAGTATTTAGTATCACTTTCCATGTAAATTTCTGACTATATTAGTGACAGGTGATAAGGATAAAAATGAGGAAATACAGAAAAAAAACTACTTCCATCACAATATTTGGAATCAGTCATTTAATTTACTTTGACATATATCCTTGTATGTTGTGTGTGCGTGTGTTGCGTGTGTGTGTGTGTACACACATGCATCTATTTTGCATTAACTTTAATTTGCTTAAATTATCACTTTAAACAAATGAGAAAACTGCTTGGAAAATTACATTGCCATTTTCCCCCTAGTTCTCCTAACTGTGCTTAAGAGAAACATTTTTATAAACTGGATGCAAAGTAATCTTTGAAGGCTTATTTTCAGAGAGTTGGTAATTTTAGAGCTTCTAACAGCCAGATTTTTTGAATGGTAAGAACAAAAACAACACAAGGCAGCAAAGGGTAGAGAAAATGGTTGAGTAATCAGCTGTGTTGTTGAGGCGGGTGGAGGAGGGAAGACATCAGGCTGTCACATCTCAGCCTATTCAAAGGGAAGTGGGCTCCGCTCGGCGGGCAGGCTGCCAGGACGCGGTAATAAAGGAGCGTTGTAGGACTGCGACGTGTACTCTAGAAATACATTTTCCAATTAGTCATAAGTGTTTATTCATCAAGGCATACCACAATGCTTTTGGTAACTGAGTTGTACAAGCCGCTGTAATTGGCAATTGAGAAGCATCCGTGCAAATGTTTTGATGTCTAATCCTGAAATTGTTCACGCTCCACATTCCTGCTGAATGGTCCCCCTGTCCTGGAGTGGTGTCAACTGTGACTACAGGTTTAGGTCCTTTATAATCATCAAGCATTAAATTAGATCCATCTTGCCGATTTAGTCCTTTTGCATAATTGGTTTGAGAAAGAGAAGTTGAAGCAGATTGAAAAAGATCCTTTCAGCAAGGTTGGTGAATATTTTGTTGAAGCATAAAAGGGGGCTGGGTAGGGTGGTCGACCTAAAAATATTTTGCCAGATCCTCAGAGGAAAACAGTGGGTATCCGAAGCCCTCGGTTCCCACAAGTCCTAACGAGAAGTTCAGCGGGACTGGCACGGCGGGCTGCAGACTGGCCCGGGTGGCAGGAGAGCCTGGGTGACAGCTCCGGGTGGCTCTGTTTTGGTAACATATTGCACTGCCGTGTGGCTGTTAATCTAGAACAGTTTTTAAGCTAGATTAAAAAACTCTGGTGAAAAGAAGAGTCCCGCAGGATCTTCCTGACCTTTAAAAAGAAAACCATCGGGACTGAGTCTTTCAAATGTAAAAAAAAATTGTTTTTTGCACTTAGTAGCACAGAGCTGCAAATGATTACTTAAAAGGGTCTCCTCCCTTTATTCCCCAAAGTTTTCAGGTACTTAATATGAGAGGCTTGTGACAATTAAATCAATTTCCACTGGAGTCCCCACAGGTGGGGCTTCTCCCAGCTTCTTCAAGGAGACACACTAATAAGAAGCCAGCAATTTATCTCAGAGGATGTTGCAATGTAGAAAAATAGAATTTCAGGTAAAAAAAAAACAACAACTTTGTAGCAGAATTACCACTTCTCACAGACTGAAAACCAAGTTTATAATAGAAAGTCTTATTGTTTATAAAGGGAAAAAGAGGGTAGCCAAAATTAGACTTTGAAAATGGCTTTCCGATGATACTATTTGACTCTTGAGAAAAGATTTGTCATTAGAAAGAAATTTACTTCATTCTCCCACCAAGTTTAAAGCGTACTTCTCATTTCCAGAGGTAGAAAGGAGCCCACTGATTTTGGTGCATTAAACCCATAGTATATGGAGAGTTGTTACAGACACAGTAGCCTGAGCATTCATTTTACAATGATGGAAACAAAAGCAAAATAAATGACCACCCAGTGCCCTTTGCCTGTGTTTAATCACAGTAATTAAAATGTTAACTTGCTTCAAGACCATAGACCACTGTCCTCCTCTTTCGCTCCAAATTGCTCCAGCACAGTCCAACCGAGGACCCCAGTGACTGTCCTCTTCATAAACAGGGTGTGTGATCTGGCCAGTAAGGCCATCCGATCCCTTCTCAGAAGCACGGTAGGTCGCCTATTACATGCTCAGTGGTTGCAGCCAGGAGATCACTGTGGAACTCAATAGCCAAAGGATGAGAAGATGTGGCATCATTCTTTCTGGGCCACTCACTTGGCCCTAGAGCTGATCAGAAAGCACCAGAGCCACCTGCCCAGGGCACCAGGCTACCTTCCCATGAAGCATCTGTGCTGGATAGGTCACAGTACAAGCAGATGGTTGGCTGAGAGCATGCCGGCATGTGGGTAGTCTGAGCATCTAATGCAATAGAGAATCGATTGGGCAGAGCTGGGTTGTGGCAAGAAAAGGCTTTGGAAAGCTGAGGTCCTAGTAGCTAGGGAAGGTCCTCTGAGGCTGTTATTCTGAGTACTCCTGCAGATCTCCTGATGTCTTTTAAGCCAACGTATTCTGGCCCATTGACTGGGTTAGCACTGCTCCATATCACTGGCTCCACTGGATTAGTCTCGTCATCTCAGGCCCATCACCGGCACAGTGTGTTTTGTTAGGGTTATATTCTCTGCTTGCACCAGGATACAAACTACCTGGAGACACCAAGCAGGGCTGGAGAGCAACCTGTGCAGCCTCACAGGGCTCCACGCTCTGGAAAGTCCCACTCTTGGTATAACGCTCTACTAGTGCCATCTGGAAATTTTTAATACTTTTGTGAAAGGGCACCTGCATTTTCATTTCACATGGGATCTGCAAGTTAGGTAGCCAGTCCTGACAGCAAGCCTGCCTCTCAGGCTGCATTTGTTTCATCCAGAATTTAGCTATGCCCTCCTCAGGGAAGGGGAACCACTGAATTGAAATAAAGCCAGAAGCTCTCCTCAAAATGCAGGGTATAGGGCTTTATTGAAATGCATCTAGTCTCCTCATGTAGAACAGGAAAAACAAACATTGCTCATCATGATATTTGGGATCCATCGATTTAAAGGTCAAGACAGGTTGCCTTGTTAGTTAATTGGGTAAATGTTGCTCTTTTCTCCTATGGATTTAGACTTCACTCCCAGAGGACAAATCGAAGTTTGCTCTTGGGAAGTCAACTAATAAATGGCAGGTAGGTCTATAGCTCAGGGGAATATTGAAAGGGAATTGAGGGCGTTCATGGAGCCTGACCCCCGGAACAGGACCCTTTCCTCTCAAACCACAACACTAGACAGCAAGAGCAGTAAACCCCCAAGGACAGCCCCAGGCCACAACTCAGTGCGGAACCAGTGGTCTCTGACTTGGGACAGTGTTCCAGGGGCAGGGCCTAGTGGTTGAGTGTTTTAAAAAGGCGGCTTCCTTGATTTTCGAGAGAAAGACCTGCACAAGTTTTTCCACAGAGTGCTTAGGCTTCTCAACGTTTTTCTCCCACCTCTAGATCTTCTCCCTTTCATGACAGTCCAGTTGTAAATCTCTCCACATTTCAAGATTTTCATGCAGCAAACCCCGAGAGTCAGCTACGGCACGTGAGGCTGAGGCAGGGTGTAAAGTAAGGAGCTCCGCGATCCTGGGCGAAGCCCGGGAGGGAGTAGCAATGTCATCCCTGCAGACATGCACCCTCTGACGCCTCCAGGGAACGGCCTCCAGGACCTGCGTCCAGAACAAGCTTGTCCTCCCCTCAGAGAGAGGAAGCCTGAAGCTGGGGGCGGAGGAGGGTGAGACCTACAGTGTGACTCTTCCCAGGTGCTCTGCGCCGACTTCTCCCATCTCCATCTTTGCAATTGTCGCCGTCTGTGTTGACCTTTGCTTCTTCCATCACAAGGGACCTTGTTTGGCATAGGAGTCCTGCCTTTCATTTCTGTATCCCCAGCATCCCACATCAGTGGTTGGCCCGCAAGGCTTATTGAGTTAATTGTTAAAACAGGTTCTTCTTCAAGACTTTTAGTGATTAGTTTGGCAGAACAGAAATCACCATATTCCTCATGGGGGTGGGGGAGGCCAACATTTACTGAGAAACACAAAAAAAGAAAGGGGAGGAATCCGAGACCATCCAACACAGCCTGCCTCCTTCTTTGTCCACTTCCAACTCATCAAAGCAAAAACAGGTAGAGAAATATTGTGGATTTTGAGTAGCTTTACACTTGCCTGGCAGAGAGGGAGTGCTGGAGACAACGTGTGCTTAAGCCTTTGATAAAGCTGGAGGTCTGAGGCCAGTGTCAC